>VWPU01025876.1:0-38215 GCA_013398955.1 Callaeas wilsoni
CTGTCCAAACCGAGACACATAGGGATATTTTCCAAAATTCCCTTCACCAGACCTCTGACAAGAGTTTAATTTTCATGTCTTGCTGTCCAGGTTCTAATTCTGTTGCCCTCCCAGCTCATCCTGAAGTGCCAGTGTGGAGCAGTGCAGGTGCTGATGGCAACCAGAGAAATCAGACCTCACTGCTTTGTCTGCTGGGGGTGTGCAGCTGATTTATTCCTTCAGCTGTGTACCACTCAGAGCCTGATGCAAGTCCTTAGCTTCTGGATGTTTATTCCTTTGTAACTTAGTCCAGTTCACAATTACAGCCTGTGGTGTATTTAATGAACTGCAGTGCACCGGACAATTCCAAATTGATTTACAGGCAGCATCTCTAGCATCTATTAATGCCTTATTGATTCCTCTCTGTGTATCTCTATGATCTCTCATGGATTCATCAGATTTAGATCAGTTTAATCAGGCTGGTATCATCCTCATCTTTAAAGATAAAGCATGGTCTTCTCACTTGATGGAGCTGGGAGTTCACTGTTAAACAGCCAGAAGTAAATCCAATGCCCTCTTGCACACTCAGGTTTTAGCACGTGTGTTTTGAAGCCTGCATGGATTTTTCTCTTTAAGCTCTTCACAGTTTCTGCACTGCAACCCTTGATTCTTTGCCTGCTCCCTTCTCTGCCTTTCCTGTGAGCTTTCCAACGAGCCGGTACCTGCCACCTGCTTGGAGCCAAGGTTCCTCGCTTGCCTTTTCCTCCTTGGTTGTTAATGGTCTGGTGGGCATCATTATTTATTTAATTAATTTTTTATTCATTAACACCTATTGTGATTAAACATAATTCCTGTGAAGAATGAAAGCCTCTTCCATGCTTTTTGTCACAAATACTGCTGAAAACAAAACCAGCTAAACTAAAATGTGGCCATAACTGTGGAAAGTGGTGATTTCTGGCAGGTGACGGCCCCTGCTTTTGCTTAGCAGTGCCATCCTGCTTACCACAGATATGGAGACCCTCCCAGCACAGAGCTCCTTGTGTTCTTTGCCAGGAAGCACAGAAGAGCCCCTGGTTTTCTTTTAAAAGCATGCTGCTGATTTCTAATTGGTGTCTGCTTGAAATGCCACACAAGGGAGCTGAAATAGCACAGACCTTGCCGTGCTCTCAGCACATGCACTGCTTGGAAAGCTTTAGAGTGACACAGAAGTCCTGTGCCAACTGCATGTTTCAGCTGGTGCTAAGGTTCCCCTTGCATTTGTCATGTGGGCATATCTTAAGTGTACCTCATTTTGCACTGGTTCAGGGAACTTCAGCTCCTCTGTTGGGGCCCCAGTGTATCCCTTAAGGGGGATCCTTGGCATGAGGTTAACGGTCAATGTTTGGACACATGGATCAAGCCACCTACTTTTGCTGCATCTGCAGACTTGTGCTGCCTTAGAGGTGGCTTCAAACATGTGGCCTCTCATGTTCAGCACTGTTAGTGCAGTGAATAATGATAGCTGTCCCTGGATGCTGCCATTTCTTCTCATATATGAAACGAACTATTACTTTTACCTGAAGCAACATTTCAAAGTAAGTCCACAGGAAGGAAGAATGTATGCGCAACAATTTCCTTGGAAGCAAGTCAGCAGATGCAAGGAGAGGCCAGGTGTTATAACAAGCTTAATATTCTGGGTGTGGTTTTGCAAGTGCTGCCTACAAGCATCCTTCCTCTTCCAGGAGGATTAGCACAGGGGATTAGAGAGAATCTTTGAAGAGATTGGCATATGCTCAAATGGTCAAATATGGTCACACACTCCAGCTTCCCAAGCTCATGGGGGCAGGGAGGAGAAGGCAAGTGCAGGGGAGAAACAGAGACCCCGCTCAATAATTGCCAATGGATAGAACACATGGTGGTTTTAGCTCTCACAGAGACTCATAATTCAAGATCACCATATTTGCTGAGCTCATCAGTGACAGGATTTCATCAGCACAAGTCCTTATACCCCAGTGTCATCACGTTTGGAAGCTCAGCCTCTTGCCTGAGACACAAAGCAGAAGTGCTGCTTGCTTGTGATCAGAAAAGGTCCTCAAGCACTTGTGAATGCCTCAGTTACAACATCAAATTCCACCCCTTGGCCAGTTTCTCTTGACACTGCACACACACAGGTCACTACAAGTTTGCAGTTAAAGTACAGCTCTCACCACAGATGCTCTGGTTTCCACATCCCTCTGTTCCCTGGTACAGGCTTCTTCCCATCCTGTGTACTTCTTTGCAGGCTTTCCCCCATTTCCTCCCCAGTCAGACCTGTGGTTTTGCAGTCATGCCCACCCATTACGTCAGAAGCTGCACAATCCCAGGTCTTTCTGACTCTGTTCACTGATACTCAAAAGCTTCACACCATTTTTCTCAGTGTGTCTGCAGATCTGACCCATCCTGCTGCCTGTCCCTAGCACACGCTTTGTCTCTCGCAAGGCTCAGCCTTAAAAGGGAAACAGCAGCCTGGCTGCATTGAGAAGGAAAAGCACCCACCCTCGCCCTCTTCTCCAGGGGCATCTTCTGTCCCAGTGCACACAGCACCCTGGCACTTCTTGCAAGTGTGCATGAAGAATTAGGTTATTTTCTTCAAGCACTTGTTTATTCCACTTTCCAGACTTTCAGGCAGAACTTTGCATGTGTTGTTCTCTGTGCCTATCAAAGTACTGTGCAGTGAAGTGTCTCGCCTCAGATCTATCTGTCGCCCACCAGAGCAGAAGCAGTATAGGAGCAGTAATAGGACATATCTTAAGGCAAACGGCTCCACTCCCATCAGCAAAAAGCTGTTAGCAAAGCCAAAGCATGTCAATAATCAGAGTCCACCTAAATACACACACAGAGCCATAAGCTGTGTTAAAAGAGCTGGTTTAGAACTACATGGTTTAAGCTGCAAACTCCAACGTGGGAAAAGCTGTATCTGCTGCTGAGAGTCCTCAAGCGGTGCTGATGCCTCTCACGCCTACAGCACACGTGGAGAACAGTGCCTTGGTGAGTGGGCAGCAGATCGTACCTGTGCATATTGCACAAGGCAGTGCCTGGCAGAATGAGCTGAGTTAAGATGACACACACACACACAGAGCTGTGAATTACAAAACTCTCTGTAAGGATGCTGGGCACCAGGATTACTCTGGTCTATTCCTGGCTCCGGCAGCAGAGTCTTAATGGGTACAGCCACAATTAGAAACTGGATAAGCAGGAGCCTACAGCTGAAAGGGCTCCCTCTGAAGATCTTCATGGTTGTCTCTGGGGGGCAACCATGGGGGATTTGAGGCTGTTCTGTAAGCCATACCTCCCACCCTAAACCTGTCCCACTAAAGAGAGAGAAAGGAAGGATATTTACACATCTTACAGGAATGGAGATACAGCCAGGAAAGTCAGAACACCTCAGCTCAGTCTTGCCTTTTCTAGTCTGTAGGTGGCTACACAGGAAACCAGATGAGTTGGGTAGAAACACTGATGTAGAAACAGATACTAGTGCAAGGTATAGTAGCATCATCTCTGCTCTGAAAGTTCCTCACTCAGTATTGGAAAAAAACAACTGCTACTGTGTACCAATGAAAAAAGCAACATCCTCCAAACTGGGCTTTATTTCTTGGTTGCAGACGTACCCCAGAGCTGAGGATTCAGGATCCCATTCCCTGATACCCGGGTTTCCCCCGGTTCCTCATGGGGTTGGTCAGGTGCAATCGCCCAGGCAGCAGCTGCAGGGTGGGATTCAGAGAGCTCCCTGACTACCTCCTGTCTCCTCAGCCTGGGATCTGCAGGGGCAGCAGGGCAGGAAGTTGTAAACACAGTTACTAAAAAAAGCCTTTAGCTGTGACTGCTCTTGCTCGCTGAAAGCAAGCCTGATTAGCTGCCTTGGTGCATTTGTTTTACCACATGAGCCAGCGGTGCAGCAGCACGGTCCGGGTGGCACCTGGGGTTTGTCACTGCTCACAGCCTGGTCACGCTGATAAATGAGAAGGCTATCACCAGTTTATCCCAGCAAGTGATACTTGGCGTAAAAGAGCCAAATGCCAATCGATTCTTTCTTAGAAATCCGCTCTACAACACGGCAGCTGCAAAGCTAAAAGGTGTCAGGTACCAACGCTGCTCCTGGCAAGGTGCAAAGGCACCGCGGGCAGGAGGCGGTGGGTGCTCACCAGGCACCTCGGGAGGCCTTCCCGGGGAAGCAGTTTTATTACGCACGGAGAGAAGGGCAGCGGGAGGTTTTGGAATAGGAGCAGCTTTGGAAGCTCTTCCCTGCCGCGGCCGGACACCAGGTGGAGCCATGGAAACCGCAGAGAAGTCCCGCACACCGGCCGGCACCGGGAACACGGAGGGGCTCCCTGTCCCCAGACAAACACAATCCGCAGCTTTGCCTTGCGACCCTGGCTCTTCCTTGTCACATCCACGCCTGCTGGAGGCAGCGATTCGGGATCTTCCGCCTCGCTGCCTGGGATGGCACAGCAACACGGACGCAGTGATACTACAGTAATGGAACGGTTGCACGAAGCCTTTCCTTAGCTCCTAGAGCGGGCTGGTGTCTTTAAATCAACAGAGAAATCTCTTACTCTCCTCCCATTATAAACCTGGAGCATATCCTTCATGCTGCCTTTTCCCCATTTCATTTGGGTGTTTTCTTTACCAACCCCACGGTGAATCCTGTGAACCTTCCCTCCCCCATCAGCAGCTCAGTTCTCTCTCATTCTCCAGTGTCCCGGGGGCTCGCATCGGCTCCAGGAGCAGACAAGGACAGCAGAGGTCAGGGCTGCAGGCTGTACCTCTGAGCAAGGGAGACAGAGCAACTCTCCTGAGCCCCAGCCAAAGTGGAAGGGCTTCCAGGCTGACATTTTACGTGCATTTTCCCTCCCTGAGGCTATGAAAGATACTAGAAAATTTCAACTGGAGAAGCTCGTGCCAAGCTCAGACTGAAGGCACCATAAGACAGGCAGAACTATTGCACTCAAAGCCCACAGCAGTAACGTGCCACGAGCAGTTCTGCAAAACCCCTGTTTCCTGCAGCCAGCGAGAGGACTTTGTGCTTTGAAAGGTAACATCTCAAATGAAGATTGCTCCTATGCTTCCAATGGTGTGGCCTATTGCAACACTGTTGCAAAAACACATATGATATTAGAACTTGTCAGCTATTCCTTGATGTCTGCCCACCCCAATCTGAAATGAGAATGGTTTAAAACCCAGGGGATTCCACAGGATTCTGTTCATTATGACAAAATGACAAGGGAAGCGAGGCAGGGTTCCTCTGGCTTGACATTGCCCTTCTGCTTCTGAACTATTGCTTCCAAAATCCTCTCCACAGCAGCAATTCCCCAGTCCAGCATTCTCTCACTCTTGTTCAGAGTCTGAAATTATATATATAAAACCAACCCACAACACAATTTCCAGAAGCAAAACAGGCCTTCAGGTTCATCCGTCTGGAGATATATTTCAAGAGGCTCCTAGGAATTTTCTAATATCTCTTCATTCCCCTTATACTTCTCCAGCCTCACTCATGACCTGTGTGAATTGGAAGCCAGAAATTTTTAAATTAAAGAAAAAAATCCTCAAGGAAGTGAGATAGATATTTTTATATTACACGCACATATATAATGTATATTTATAAATTATATATTATTTATGTATAGATTTGAAAGGTCAACAGTGTTTATACATACATATATATGCATCAATATATGCAGAGATATACATAAAAGGTCAACCGTATGATTAAAGAAAGTGTCAAAATTTTTAGCTTTCTTTTCTATTCTTTTTTCTATTTTTAGTTTTTTTTCATTACCCTCTTCTGCAGGTTTTATAGGCTTACCTGCAGAAATCCTCCAGCTTTGGAGAAAATCCCCACACACTCTTTTTCCATCAAGCCTGGTAAATTCAACAACATTCTTCATCATGGAATGTTTTCCATCTAATTGTGGGGGGAGGAGCGGGGTGGGACAGGGACAACACACACGTGACACAACTGGGGATTATAGTATGATCTTCTCCAAACTACCCTAATTGAAATGAACTAAAGGGCCTGTGTGAAACCAGTCAGGGAAAGAAAAAAAAGTGAGTGGATAACAGATGGCCCCACAGACAGGGGAAGCTATGAAATGAGCTCAACTGGACTAAGCCATTAGAGGCTTCAAAACAAACAGGCAAAAATAGCTGCTGCTAAATAGTAGAATCATTATCAAATATACTAATATATCTGTAAATGACACAATGTTTCTGCTGAAAGCAAGGCTAAAAAGTACAACCTCCTTATTCTGCAAATTCACCACAAGTGCCTTTATGAAAAGCATGTATTTCTGTTCAAGCACCAATAGTGAGCTTTTGTAACATACTACTGTGACCTGTCAGCACAGGTGTGAAAACAAGAAATGCTTGGTTTGTCCTTCCTACTAGAAGGTAGAAAAATCTGGTTGAAGTTCATCTTACTTGTATTCCTGTATGCACACCTCATATAAAAATTAAGGCCCTGATCTAGCAAAGCAGAAATGCACACTCAGCTTCCAGCAGACCTGGCTTTATAGTTACAGTGACTTCAAATCAGTGGGAAGAAACACATGCTAACAGCAGATACAAGAGCACATCTGGGTGCAGCCCACCAGGTTCTCATGTTCCAAGACCCTTGGGAGAGCTTTGAGCTGCATGGGCAACCAGGAACAAAAGCAGGACTCAGCTATGACTGATTGTGGTGGAGGACACACTTTTGTAGTTGGTAGTCACTATTTTTCCCTCCTACTGCCAATGTAGGACAGTCAGTGCAATATGCCAAGTCTTGAATTCTCTTCTTGTTGAAATTTTTACCAGTTTCCTAAGGATGTGAGGTTAATGTGACCATATTCAGTATATCACTGATTTTATCTCCTTCCCATAAATATACCAGAGGCAGAGTTTGAAGCTGAGAAATTGGAGGAACAGACAGCAAAAAAAAAAGGATAACATTTTGTCAAGACAAGTACAAAGCTCTGCCCTTGGGCAGGAATAATCAATTTCAGGAGTAAAAATCAGGACCAAATAGTTAGGAAGTGTTGGAGAACAGTTTCTGGGGTTTACAGTGGACCATGAACCGAATACGAGCCTGTGGCAGACTGCTGTGGAATACAGGACCATGTCAATTGGAGACTAGTGAAGAAGACCTACCAAGTAATCCTGCAAGTACTTCTTGCATTCAGTTGAGCCTTTTAAAGGCCTCTGCAGGAGATATATGCCTAGATTCAACACTGTCTTTCAAAAACAAAATGGATCTGGAATAAACTGAAGTCAGAGAGGCTGTGGAAACTCCAGTGCTAGAAACTTGTACATTATCAGTAATGTTTATTCCTGTGCTCAGGCAGATGATGTCCTGGAATTCATGATACCTCATGACCAACCAACAGGGTGACAACATTCCAAGCTATGCATGGAAGTTCTTGCTTTTAGCTGATAGTAAGAGCGCAATGTCTTTGTACCTCTGTGTTTCAGCTTCAGCACAGTGTTATCCAGGTAACTAGCGCCACTGTGCTTGTGTTAAAGGGGTCAGAGAATCCCTTAAGTGCAAAAGAAAAACATCCCAAGTGAAGTAAAAAAGGAAAGTGGCAAAAAAATGTCTTGTAGAAATCTGAGAGCAGCATCAGGGAATAAACTTCTGGGGGGGAAAAAAAAAGCAATGCTTTAAATCACTTGGGTGGGATTTTTTAAAATGGAAAGTCTTTAGAAGGTAACAGAATGCTTGTGGTCAACCGCTGTTGTCTGTTCTCCTTTCTCTATTTCACATGTCATTTGTAGACAATAAGGAAGATTGCTGTGCTGCTCCTCTGTGCAGGCATTGATGCCAGGGTTCCTCGATCCTCTGCAGAATACTGCAAGTGAAATGCAAAGAAGCAGCAACATGGATTAGCCAATGAGATTATGCCCTTGGGAAGGCTCATGGGAGATCAGGGACATGCCTACCTGACCATGCATTGCTAAAGACAGACTGCCACAAAACCATTAAAATGGTTTCTTAACAACATGCCAGCCAAGTCACTCACAGACAGGCTTAGCTTTATCCCCCTAATCTTCATAGCAGGAAAGAAAATATGACGGCAATTAATATTACTTGACAGATGGAAAGCTAGAGACACAGCAGTGATGCCGGTGGGCAGCAGAGCTGGGATCAGAATTCAGTCTAACTGGAACTCCCCTGGGGGGCATTGCCTCAGGTACAGGTGGGTTACACCTCCCTTTGCAGCTCTGAGTAAAACCACCATGAGTACCTGTAAAAAATGCACGCTTTTTCAGTTCTTGATCAACATTAACCACCAACGCAGAGAAGAAATATCCTATCACTTTTGCAGATGAGTCAGATTCTTCATTATATAGAGTTAAAGTGCTGTCAAAGTCTACTCCTCCCATGCTGCTGCACACAGAGTGGCACTCTGGCTATCTCACACTGAAAAGGAGATATTTTGATAGCAACTGAGACTGTGTGAACTGACTTGGAGCAAGGAGAAAAGCAGTCAGAGGAGAAAGCAAAATATTGCACAGTACAAGTAGTACTCAGATTTTGTCTCCTACGTATTTAGCAGTACAAATAACTTCCAAGTTATGAAAGAGTGGATAAAGTTAATGTAGAAAGAATATTTTTATCTCTTACTCATATATACATACATAGAAAGAATGAGATACAACATGGTACCTTGTAGTACAAAGTAAATTGCAGTAGACAGATTTTTCAGAGGAAACAGAGATCAGTATTATACCTACACTTGTATGAAAATACCATGGAGGACTGTTTAACCTTTCATCATGCTCTTTATTTTCTTTTGAATGCACATAAGCTTAAGCTACTAGATATGTTGCTTTGCGTACTGGTCACGTTGGAAAATAAACCTGGCCTGGAATTACTATCTCACCTGTAAACAGCACAAAGAATACAAAGATTTTTTCACTTTTAAAGCTGCGATGACCAATATGATGGCTTTTTCTAAATTGCTGCTTTAATGGCTTACCTATTTCAAAATACATTTGACTATTTTGCTGTCTAAGTTTTGAAGCTCCTTACTTGCCAGCTGAAAATCAAGCAGACTGTGGGCTGAGGCAGGTGGCAGATGGACAGAGAGGAAGAACTGCCATCCCTCAACAGGCTACACCCACACTTGCTGGGGAATTGGTTTCCTCAAAGCACAGCCCTAATTTAGGTTAGCTGGCAGCAATTCAGTTTTAAAGAAGTCTTATGATACCCAATGTTAAAAGAAAGTCAATAAGATGTGTTGCTGCATCTCACACACCTCTAGAACAGCAAAAAACCTTACAATACATGATAGATAACTAAAAACTCTGTGAGAAATAAAGACACTATTTTTCTCTCCTCACACGTCTTATGTTTTAAGCTAAGTACATTCAGAGCTAGTGGAAAATCCCACAGAAGTAATTTTTATTTTGGCATGATAGCTGCATGAGATACTTGGTATGGTGGAAATACCATTTACTCAAGTTTTCCTGGAGAGGAAAGAAGGATGTTGTCTCTTTGAGTAATCTCTTTGCAAAGAGTAAGAAAAGAAGTAGACAGGGTGGACTTACAAGTAATGAAAGATGGGGATTCCCAAGGAGTATTGTAATCAGTGCTGCTATACAACAGCATCAATAAGTAGAATTTGTTCTTCCACATCATAACCTGTTTGACTAGACAGCTGGGAAAGCAAGTTTCTTGTGCAAATGTGCTCTGTATCCCAAAATACATATGGAAGTGCTCAAGGTTCTTGTGGGACTTGACTGCACAGTTTTCACACCGGCAGGAAAACAAGGGAGTGAACTGAAGGACCATGGGGCTGGGTCATAAACATCACTGCTGAACGGGGACTACTTTGGTTTTGTCTGCCACTGAAAGCCCTGAAATCCACCATCCTCACTGGCTCACTCTTTGTCCTTTCCAATGGAGGCTTCATTCAGCTGGTGTCAAGCTGGGGTGACAGTCTAGCAAAGTGCAATTGCAAATTTGAAAACTGACAAATAAAACATCAGGTCACACATGACAAAATTCTACTGCCACTGGACTGTTAGCATAAAAGAATGCAGAGGGCTGGGCCTTCAACAGCATTAGCCACTATGAACAAACAAAATGCACCACTTCTCTTCAACATTTATCCTGCAGTAAAGTTGGTACAATTAAATTATTATAATTATTTGCTAATGACAATTTTTGTACTACCAGGAAGATCAATATTTTAGGGGCTTCTGTCTGTCCAGTCAGAGGGCAGAAACTACAGGCACTTTTGGTGAGTTACTCATTTCTCTGTACTCGGTGTGGTTGCTGGCTGTAAATAACCATTTTCATATTAAGGGAAAGGCACAGTTTATCCCAGAAATTGTCTGGGATTTACAAAGGCTCATCACAACAGTATTCGCTCAGCAATCACAGTGAGCTATGGGAGCTGCCCTACACTGCCCTGCACTTCCTATAGTGAAAGCTGCCTCAACTTTACAAGAAAATAAGACATATTAGCTAAATTTATATTAAAAAAAGAGCACTGGGTCCTTGCAGGCAATTTTCAGTTCTGCTCTAGGAAAACCATGGCCTGTGACTGACTGCTCCCATGCAACTAACTGCATTGGCAGTGCATGCTGATTAAGAAATTCATTCATATACTGCAAATTACAGAACTAGAACCTTAGACTTTAAATTCTACAGGACAGAATGCCCTATACAATACATAATAAAAGGAGCTATATACAATACATAATAAAAGTTCTATACATATTACAAAATAGCCTACTATGCCTACTCATTATTATTGATGATCACATTATAGTATTATTAACAATTTACTTTATGCCAAAATTTCCCCAGAAAGCATCCAGATTGTTGAAGTTCCTAAAAAGTTTTATTTTGCCATGCTAACTTGTGGCACAAATATAGAACACTAAAATCCTGTTAAAAAACAAAACAAAAACACACAAAACACCCCCAAACATTAGCATTCTTCATCCTTTTACTAAAAGGCACTTTCTTGAGGGAGCTCAATTACTTAACAAGCAGTTTAATTCACCTCATCAACTCACTCTGCTTGATCTTTCTTCTGCAGCTGGCTGCTCCGGGCTGCTGTGCCTGCTCCCAGACTGCCAGCTCCACACAGCCTCAGTATCTACAGCATCTGGAGCTATGATTTTCCCTGCCCAGTCCCAGCCACCAGCCCTGCAAAGCTCCTGCACAGTCCCCAGCACATCACTCATCCAAAGCGCTGCCAGGCACTGGTCAGGTACAAGTAGGGGGCTGCTCCTGTCATTCTGGATGCGGCCACATGGTTCTGGGTGATGGGAGGGAAGAACTGTGTGCCTACACGCTGCTATGTCAGTTCAGGTCAGAAAGCAGGACTTGACCTGTTTTATTGACTTCACAGATGTTGCTTGTGGGTCTCAATGCACAGCAGCACTCCCTCCTTTCACCTCATCACATATGAGCACGCAAACCCTGACTGGAGCCCTCAGCTTCCCAGATGTCAGGATCTGGGACAACTTCCCAAACATCCAGATCAAAGGTTTACATTTAGACAAGCATTTCGACCCCACCGCCCCCAAGCACAGAGCAAAAGGACGGATTAGGCAAAGGACTGCCTTTCAAAGAGATACCTGTGGTTTGAAACAGGGTATTGAGGCTCCCAATTAATACCCAAGCTGGACGTAAATGCATTTTCTAATCCACTGCACTGTGTTCTATTCCTAAACACATTGTAAAAATTATGGAAAGGAAAAAATGCTTGAAACAGCCATTATAGACTGTTAAGGATAGTTTAACAAGACAGTATTATGCCTAAAAGACAACCAGAGTCCTATGAAAGAATCAAGGGAGACATTAACAGCACCAGAAAGAAAACTTGCTGCTGTGGAAAGTGGTGATTAACAATATGGCAATACTGCAGCAGTTCAGCCAAACAATCCAATTTGACTGTCAGTCTGCTGGTTGTGATCATTTTCAGGATGTGGCTGCTTGTAATAACCAGGGTTTTTTTGACACTATAGGTTAAGTCCTAGTCACTCTTATTATCGGTAAAGAAATACCATAACTTGAATAGTAAAAATAAATTGTTACAATGTTTAAGATTAATGTATACATTAGTTATATTTTCAATAGTATCCTAAATTAAGCCTTTTATGTTGTTTTGATTTAAAAGCATGTTAACTGACTATGATCAAAACATTTGTTCAAGCTTAGTGAAAAACAAGTGGGCTTGATTAAAGTGAGGATTTCAGCAAGTACCTATTAATCAGAAACTTTATGTCAATTGTTTTAATACATCGAAGATCAGGAGAAAGGGAGATTCACTGATTAGCTTATTAGCAGCATTCAAACCTTGCCTGTGTTGGTGCTACAAACTTTGCTTTGGTAGATTAAAAAAGTGCTTGACTCCTAATCCAGACATTATTTTTTCAAGGAACTTTCAGGAAAGGGGAGGCTTCTAGCTAGTGGATATGTCTTATCTGTATTTCTAAACAGAAGATGTTTGATATATTGTATGACCTGAGAAATGCATTATGCTGTAAGTTGTTTCACTTTCCTCAAAAAAAAGGCGTAAATCTTTTATTTACTGTGGGGGTTATTTCATCAGTACTTGTAAATAAAAGAAATCCTCAATAGAATATTCAAGCATGATTTCTTTCCTCTTTAGAAAGATTTTGGACCATAATGATATGAAGCTAAATTTAAAACAGATAAAAATGTATAATTTTGCTTCTGGATCAAGTATGTTTTTCTGACATGGCTCCATTTGCTGATATTGGCCCCAGGTGTCAGCCCAAAATTAAAGTAAACTCACTGTACCACTGACAATATGGCCACCTCTATTTTTAGGCTGAGTGTGTGCACAGCCAGCTTTCTAAGTTAGCCACACAATATAGCCTCCTTTCCAGCTGCTGAATTAATTAAAATTGCATGTGTACCACCATAATATAGAGTTCATCCCTCTTCTAACCACAGCCGAACCACTGGGGCTGCTGAGTGGCTGCCCATTTGATGTGGTGTGGCCATCTGTAGCATGTTACATGGGAGGCTACACCTCTGGGTTTGTCTCTCAGCTTGTGCCATAATCAGGCAAAGGTCTTTTAAATACTCTGAGGACTGTTTTTCAGACACGCTCTTCTCTACAATTAATGGGTTCAGACAGCTCCATCTGTAATGAGCATATTCTCATTAGAGTATTGTCTCAAGGTAGCACTCTGCAAATTTACTTTCCTGATGCAGTGAAAAACTTGAAGTGAAATCATAAAGTGAAATATCACAGTAATTTTTAGACATTTCTTGTCTTGCCATCAGAAAGCCCTGTGGCAATAATAGGAAGAATCACAGAAGGGGTGAGACTGAAAGGGACCTCTGAAGATAATCTCATCCAACTTTTCCCCACCCCTATCAAGACAGGATCAGCTAGAGCCAGCTGTCCAGGACCATTTCCAAGGAGCTTTTGAATATCTCCAGGAACTCCATCACTTCTCTGGGCAACCTGTGCCAGCACTCAGTCACCCTCACAGTTAAAATGTGTGCTCTGATCTTCAGAGGAAACATCCTATGTTTCAGTTTTTATCATTTGGTCTGACTCTCTCACCAGGCACCACTTTAAAGTCTCACTTCATCTTCTTAACACCCTTCCTCCAGGTATTTATAGACACATCTTGATAAATTCAACCATGAGCCTTCTCTCCAGGCTGAAGAGTCCCAGCTCACTCAGCCTTTCCTAAGAGATGCTCTAGCCCATCATCTTCGTACCTGGACCTCATATGGACTTTATCCAATGCACCAATATCTCATCTCTCTTACACTGAGGAGCCCAGACCAACAGTGTGCCAGGTGTGGCCTCGCTAATTCTGAGCGGAGAGGAAGAATCGCTTCCCTTGGTCTGCAGAGGATAGTGGCCAGAGGGTTGGAGTAGTTTCAGCACTCCCTCCCTGGCATCCCCAGTCACGGCACAGGCAGCAGACCGCTCTAGGTGATGGTCAGATCAGCATATGGCTGCCTCTGTCCCCTGCAGCAGGGAGGCACCTCTTTACATGGGCTCACCATTTCATCCCCCTAGTTTTGCACAGTTTAGGGTCAGATGGAGCATACCTGCCTTGAAGGCATACCTGACTCCTCTTCAGCTTTGAGGGCAGTGAATGCACCTCCCAGTTTTAAGCCCTTAGGTGAGGGCAGGAACATTTCTTTGGTGATAGAAGTCATGAGCTCCCATCCTTCCCATTCTCCAGAAGTTGCACTTACCTCAATATTAGTGGTGGACACTGCCTGCTTCTCTTCTGCAGTTGCGGTCTAGGGTTCTTCTCACTACTGTGAAGAACCTTGTCTTTTTTTTTTTAAATAAAAATACTCATCTGTCTCCTTTTTTGGCCTCTCTGATGCTGCACAGCTTGCTCACTCCCACTTGTAACTCCTCCATTTGGTTTGCATATCTTCCAGGGTAGCACACATCTGGGAGGACAGCAGGCCATCTCTCAGGCATCAGAGAGAAGCTTCAGGTACTCCCTGCAGCCCAGGACTTGGAGGCCTTCATCTGCTATCCAGAGTCTGCCTCAGGCCACTGCTCTGGCAGGAACAGCTGCTCCAACACCTGCCAGGCAGGCTGCCCTGTGACACATCACCACTACAACTGAGACTGTCACAACACTCAAAATCCAACTGAGGCCTCCTCCCTTGTGCTCTGCTGCACAAACTGCTGCCTTGGAGCTGTGCTCCATGCCAGGGCTCTTATGCAGTCCTCACACTGCCTAAAGGTGCTTCATCCTTCTAAGGATGGGCAGCTGCCACAAAGGCTCCAGGCGTGCTGGGTTAAGGGCAGCTGATCATGATCATTAGAAGCTGCCAGAGCTTCCTTGAGCCCACCCCTGGCAGCTCCCCTTCCCTTGTTCTTGCCTGACAGCAGCAGGAACTCTCTAGTGTCTGAGAGGTTTCCCAGGTGTATCCAATGATCCTGGACCTTGTCCCTGGAAGGTCCAGAAGCTTCCAAAGCAGAATACAGAGACTGCTGCCCAAATAGCTGCCTCTGTTGGCTGCACCCAAGTATGCATTTAATCTATGTGAATAACCTTCAGTTTTATTGTGTCTATATATGTATAAATTTCAGGCCCCCTTTGTATTTGAGATGTTAGCAGCCTAAATCAACAAGTGGTCTCCCTGATGTGTTTGACTGCTTATTGTTAGCGCTATGCATAAACATTTCTGGAGAGCATGTCTGAGCTCCAAGACGGCTGAGTATGCAAAAGGTGAAACTCTAGGGAGTTTAGGCATAGAGGCATCAGAATAGCTGCATTGCATCAGACCAGCGGTCCACCTGAAAATGTCCCATACTAGATACCTAGGTGCTTCCTCAGCCTCCAGAGGTCTGTGTAGCAGAGAAGGACTGCTTAACTCCCTTTGTAACCCCTCTGCCAAACCACAGATTCAGGCTGAGGTGAGTTAGGATTTACTCATGAACTCGGTGTCTTTGAACACGTGAATTACTCTGGGCTTACTGACAGCCATTAAACCCAAGTGAGTTAAATAGCTCAAAGTTAAATAGCTAAAAGAGCTATCCTTAGGGTTTTTAATTAAAAATAGGCTCCTGACCAAAGGAATTTCATCAGATTATCTTTCATGAAAGCATTACTGTGAAAGGATATAATTGCTTGGGAAAGACATCCCCATAGCATGTTCTTCTATTATAAAAAACATTTCCCTTCACATTCCAGATATTCTGCCAAGAAACAAAGGGCCATAGCCGTGTATATGTTTTTTTCTCTCTCTGTAGTGTTTTAAGATTATTTGATAAGTATTTGCAAAAAAACATTATTTTACTTCTTTATTAAAGCAAAGATCCTGCCTCTCATGGGAGGCTGTGATGACCAGGTTAACAGTGAATCATCAGTCACTTTCTTGGAAACAGGGTTGAAAAAACTAACTCTAACTTGTTTTGCATGTCAGATTTTGTTTGATTTTTATTAAACTTTCTTAACTTACACTTTAAAGAACACAATAGGGAAACCCCATCATGGTTAGGATTCAATTAAAAAATTCTGTTGGTTGAAACAACATGCATTGGTTTTGCATGGCAAAGTTTCAGTAGCAGGGGACTACAGACGCGGCTTCTGTGAGCTGCCATGTCCAACAGAGCCAATGCCAGACAGCTCCAAGACAGACCTGCTGCTGGCCCCCACGCCAGAGGACCCCACACCAGAGCAGGTGGATGCCTGAAGGAGTCTGTGACCCTGCAGGATGTCTGGTCTGGAGCAGGCTCCAGGCAGGACCTGTGGCCCTATGGAGAGAGGACTCCACACTGGAGCAGGTTTGCTGACAGGACTTGTGACCCCACCGGGGTCCCACACTGGAGCAGCCTGTTCCTGAGGGACCGCAGCACATGGAAGGGACCTGTGCTGGAGCAGTTAATGAAAAACTGTAGCCCCTGGGAAGAATCTACATTGGAGAAGTTCATAGAGAACTGTTTCCCATGGGATGAGCCCAAGGCTGGATCAGGGGAAGAGTGTGAGGAATCTTTCCCCTGATGAGGAAGAAGCATCTGAGACAACATGGGATGAACTGACAGCAGCTTTTTCTTTTTTGGTGCACCTTTTCTGTTCCACATGTAGGTTTCAGTTTTGAAGGGATACAAGTAATTCAAAAGGTTCACAGATTACTGCTCATCTGGGATCTTCTGCAAATTCCCTGGCGTCAGACTACTACCATCTCCAGCATCTCCTCGTAAGAGGCTCTCCAGCTGAGACAGAAAAAATCCTGAGAGGGCATGAAGGACATGAGAATGTTGAGACTGACCTCCTCCTCTGCTATTCAAGGCAAGATACTCATCCTGTAGCAACGAAATGCAAATGCCAGGGGATTGAGGAAAAGAAGCGGTGAGCAGGGCCACGAGTCAATTATTTTGTCTTTTTGGCTGGAACTAGAGGACTAGTCTTACACAAGTCTTACAAGGAGCAGCTGGGGGAGCTGGAGATGTTTAGCCTGGAGAAAAAGGAGCTCAGGAGGGACCTTCTTGCTCTCTAAAACTGCCTGAAAGGAGGCTGTAGCCAGGTGGGTGTTGGTCTCTTCTCAAAAGTAGCAAGTGACAGGATGAGAGGAAACTGCCTCAAAATGCACCAGAAGAGGTTTAGATTTAGTTTAGGAAAAACATTAATCATGGAAAGGGTGGTCAGGCATTGGAACAGGCTGCCCAGGGAAGTGGTGAAATCACCATTCCTAGAAGTGTTCCAAAAATGTGTAAATGGGGACATGGTTTAGTCCTGAGTCAATGGTTGAACCTGATGATCTTTGAGCTCTCTTCCAACCTAAATGATTCTATGATTCTATGGAACAATTGCAGTACATACCTGGACTATTAATTAATATACCACTAATTAATACCCTGAAACATGTTTAAACTCTTTGTGGTCTAGAATTGTTTAGCTTCTTCTTTAAGTTACACCAGCATTCCAGGGACTGCATTACTTTTATCTGGTGCACAACTCAAGGCAAATTGTCCTCTCTTCGTACCAAGTGCCATCGACCAGGCTGCACCTCCTGATGCCGTGGGTTCTACCACTGCAGGTGAACTGTTCAAGTGATGGGATGAGTTGTGTTTCCTCCAAACTTTCCCAACTGCCATACACTTGTTGAACCATTCAAAGGAAAATCAGGCAACTAGGTTTGGACAAGAAGGGATGAGCATTTCAAAGGAGGACCAACAAGCGTTGTACTGACCTCTCCACTGATCCAGCCTGTGTGTCAGCATCTAATTGCCCCCTTTCTTTGCATTGGTGTTAGCCTAATAAAAGTCATGGTTTGCTTAATTGTTCTTCTATAAGTTTCTTTTTGATCAAATAAACAAACAAAACGAAGCCATCCCTGTTACTCATTTGTCCAAAAATATTAACAAGGCTGTATCTTTTATAAATTGAACAACTCTTAAATGGAGAGCTGGATCACCATCTGGATTTGAAAAGAAATGTCAGGATTGCCTTTCCATTTTCTCTGACACCCCCTCCTCAGTTTTTACCGTCTCTTCCACTTTCACTGCCTGTGGAAGCAGAGTCGTGGGTCATGCTGCCTGCACTAAGGAGCGGTTCCATCCCTTCTACCACCACCTTATTCTCCAGTGAAACTTGATGCAATTTTTCATAATGGTAAAGGGAATCAGTAACCCAGTTGAAGAGGAGAGCGTTTTAACCTCCTGGGGAACATGTCATTTGAGACAATATTTTTGCCGGACAAATAATTAACCTCTATGGAGCATGGAAAGCACAGATCATATGCACTGAAGCCTCGCTCAGATGTCAGATACCTATTTTTTTTACTTCTCGTGGCTCTTAGTGCATTTTATTATGTTGAGCCCTCTAATGATGCTATTCTGAGACCAGTGGGATATCAGGGCTAACACACACTTGCCCTAGCACATCCTGTGCAGTGAAGCAATAAGATGTCAAGACCTCAGGAGTACAATGTGGCAAAAGGCACCATACATTGCGTAGCAGCATACCCCTCCGGTTAGGCAGAGACTGACCTGATCAGAAGAAAGAGGGCAATATACATTCATTGGAAAAAAGTAATTAAGGTGGAATATTTAACATTATGACACTATCCTAAAATGCTGCTCACATACAGAGTTGTGGCTGAACAGCCCGGCTGGTAGGAGGCCAGATAGCCTGGGTGCAGGTTCACAACACTCCTGAAGTGGTCTACGCCCACGAGTCATAATGCAAATCTGATTCATAAGCAATTTAGGTATTTTGTTAAAACCTCTCTGACTCCGTGGGAGCACTTTTTACTCTCTTCCTATCCCCAGAGCACTGAATACTGACACCAAAAGCAATCAACTTGGCTGGATGCTGTGATTAAGACATACAACTCTTACAGTAAGCACTCTTGGCTGGTTCTCCAGAGAGCAGTACAGTGGGTAGCCTTGTCACCAGACCTCCCTCCTGTTTACATCAGTAGCTGTGGGTTCAGCTACGTTACATTAACCTTGGCTTAATCCATCACCATCATTTGAGTAACAACACAGTTGTTATCAAATACTCAGTGTGGTCTTCTGTCTCCTGGAAGGAGATCTTTACTTTCTTAACTGGCCCCTTGGTGGATATAATTCTGTAAGGGCCTGGAATAATATGTTCCTTGCTAAATTTGCCATATAATAACCTCGGCAACATTGCCTCAGATCAATGTCAGTTTCCCTCAGTTATTCCCCCAAAACAGTGCCTTTGGGTAAACTCTGTCTTTCGTCATTCAGCGTTCGACAATGGTAACTTTATTCACCCCACTGAGAAGGAAATATTTTGTTTATTCCGCATATAACAAACATCCCAGAGAATTATTCCTACGTTAAGCATTAGGAAAGATGGTAATGAAAGATCTTGTTTCACTGGGCAGCTAATTACATTTGCTGGGGATGACAGCTTAAAGAGTAATGTAAACAAACACAGTGATGCAGTAATTCCCCTCAGGACACGCCATGTGTAATTCTGTAGTAAACAAAGTCAGCTGAGACCCTCTTGGCCAAAATGTCATTAGTGACATTAAGAAAATGCCAGTGCTTGCTGATTTATGCAAAGTCTGGGGACTCTTCAGAACTAGAGAAAATGTTGCCTGTAAATATGAAGTCCAACAAAACTGCAGTTTTGTGTCGTTTTTGCAAGTAATTTTGTCATTCACACACATTAGCTTAAAACAAACAAAAAAATAATTTCATACTTTCACACCTGATTCAGTGCCTGAACTAAAAATATAACTAACTATACTGGATCAACAGACATCACATTACAAGGTTACTAGAAGATAAAAAAATTACCTTTTAAAAAAGATTAAGTTCTCTGTGCCTCCACAGGGAATATCTAGTTTCACCAATCTGTCTAATTTCACTCACAGCTCACATGCATAATCTTTAGCACCTTTTCTCTCTACCCTTTAATGAATCCTGAGCAGCTCGGACCAACAGCAGTGTTCAAGCAAGACAGTGTCCAACTGTGCAAGAAATATGTAACTATCTCTTTTTTGTGTCAATGAAATCTGCAGCCTTAGCACAGCTGTAATATTCAGGCTAACTGCTAACAAGCTGGGTAGGGCTTTTATTCCTGAATTTTGGGTAGCCACAATGCAGTACCTCTATCTGGGCCAGCTGTAGGATCCATCTGATGGTGTCAGTGGACAGTCTGACACCCAGTCTCCACTGAATCCCCTTTCAAGACTCCACTGACTGCAGCTGGAGCCCACACAACTGTCTCAGAAGTACATGTAAGAACCTCATGCTCTTGATGTTTTTTGATGCGGACAAAGACCACCCCACCTCCCTCACAGTGGCTGCGTCAGAAGGGTAAGGGAATGCTGTGGGTCTTGTGTTTGTATGTCATCCTAAGCTTCATGCAGCATGGATTTAGGGAGCTCACCAACATTTAGAGTTGCTCCTATCACAGTGTGTAATTTTTAATGCTGACATAGCCTATGCTGTTTGCTTCCCTAGTTTAAGTAAAAAATATCCCATCTCTCTCTGCTCTATTATCAATCATGTCTAGCCACAAGCAACCTAGAAGGATTTTTCACACCTGTCACTGGAGCTGATTTGTGTGCACTGCGTGGCAGTAGCAGAAATATCGCAGATGCCCTGCCCTCACTAAAACATACATATTTGCAAGCAGAGAAAACTGAACCTCAAAGCAAATTTCCAAGTCTTTAAATTCCTGCTCTAGCCCTGTATCCCAGTCCCAATTTAACAGGTTTCACTAGGTCATGCACAGCACCACACTGTTTCAGGCCTGGAGTAACTGAATGGCAAAGGTGTGGGCAAGCCACTAGCCAAGCAAGACTCCAGTCTTCTATGTTTGCAGGTTCTGCTACCTGAGAGGTAGCAGCTCTTTTGGGGCTACCAAATTGATCAAAGCTTTGTGTCTCTTTTTGAAATATCTGTGGTTCCTGATCCAATACATTTTTTATTCAATGTTCATTGTATTTCTTTGTGGCGTCATGCCATAGTTTCCTTGTTTCTGCTGGACATCCACAGGACTCAGTTCTTCCCAGAGTTTTTTACTTGCCTCTAAACTGACCACTGGATACCTGGCCATACTGCTTCTGCAGTTAACCGCACCAGGGACTTGTTAGACATCACTAAACCCCCATCTGACCTGTAAAATCTATGGCTATTTCACTGGTTGTTACAGATTATCCTTATTAAAAAAAAAAAAAGAAAGAAAAAAAAAATCCCTTTTCTGTTCAGCTTCTACAACTCTAAGCAGGGGATCTGCTCTTCTTTTCTTTTTCAATTTTCTTTGAATGTCATTTACCCATGATTCTGTTAGGAATAAAGCATAGTTAAACGAATTTCTTTTGTCTCTGGTTAATATAAGCAGAATTAATATAATTGAGATGGGAGTACCCAATCCAACCTGCCTTTCAATTTCTTTCAATTAAGTTTTATTAAAATTACCCTGTGTCATTTGGAGCAGTTATGTCAAGTTTATATGCTAAGGAAAGAAGCCAGCTTCAAATGACAATTTCCTACCACATGGAAACAGTAACATTTCTGTAACTACTAAGCATCTGTATTATCATTCATCAGATGCAAATTTCTTTATATAATTCCTGAATAAATAAATGCATTATTCCTGAACAAAATCCTTGGATGCACCTCTTTCTTTGTGCACAATTTGCTTATAACCTTTCAATTTATAATCAATAACTCTCTATATCTTTGTGTTCAAAGGAGAGACTATATTTGGTTCACAGGCAGGAATTGCACGTCACTTAATTCTGCTCTAATAATACTTGAATCATTTAGAGGAGTAGTCATCTTGACAAAAACTATGCAAATCTTACCAAATTGTGGTGTGAGGAATTCCTTTCTAGAGATGTCAAAGTCATCAGAAGATATGTAATTAGCAGCATTGATCATTTTCATTCTTCATGTTGCTTACACTTTAATAAAAATCTTTGCAAGAGCTCTCCTTAACCTGTTAACAAAAGTTATAGGCAATAAGATCGTATGCATGCAAAATGAGTGCTCATTCTATTGTTTTCTCTGGTTTTATCCCCTGAATCCTATCTCCTCTGAATTTTGTGATTTTCTAATTTTGTTTACTGCTATGGTAAATTTTCTCTTTTAATTACTTTCTCTCTACACAGCACAAAGACATCACTGAAAAGCTCAATACAGAGAAGCTTTGCAAGCTATTCTAAGATAAAAACCCTGAAGATGATCCAAAATCCGGTGAAGTCTGTGAAAAACCTCCCTCCCCATGTCCTTTGGAATCTGTCCCAAATGAGGTGCTGCACTTTTGTGCCAGGCTCCCCACTCTCCCCAAGGGAAGCAACAGTGACGACCTGGCTCCAGCTTTTGTTCCTTGCACAAAGCACTGGAGAAGAGATGGCAGCACCTCAGCTTCTCACTGAAACAGTCTGAACAATGAGCCCAACATGTTTATGCAGGAATGTACGTGAGTGTTAATATGCTAGCCCTGTTCTTAGAGACTCTCACTGTAGGAAAATGAGAAAATAAACTACTTAACTGTGCAAGTAATTTCAGCTGGAGCCCATTATCCATCTGCTAATACAGTGCAGCCTGGAAGCTTTGCCAATGACAGATTAAGGTCAAACAAATGATCATTCCTACACTATACACTCCTCTTCCTAAATGTATTTTTCTTTTATTATGCTGTGAAATGCTGACCAAAGAGCCTATAATAATATTATATTAGTATAAATTTCTTGCAGTGAAGCTACAGCAAGTTTCTTAAATAACATTTGAGTCCAGAAAAGCCAGTGTATTTAAGATAGAAACTCTGGTTTCAAGAGTTTGCAGGCCAAAAAGGCAAAACACGGGAAGAACTGCATAAAGAAGGTGCTGTTGTTTCATTTTACAGGGGCAGAACCAAAGCAGAGGGCTTGTGGGAATGGGGTATGCAAGGATTGCAGGCACAGAAATAATAGTGGCAACTTTAAAGCTTGCATCCAGTGTCAGAGTGAGACTGAAAATCCTCCATGATGTGCCTAAAAATATTTTCCCCCAAACTTCAATTTGTGCTGAATTGTTTTCACAGAAGCACTTCTTTAAAAGATTTTTCAAGATCAGCTGTCTTTAAAGATAAAGCTGTTCAGACAGCCTTGAAAATCCTAACCTGCACAGCTGTGCACATACACACAGACTACAAGCAACTAAAGACAAGGTCTTAGTGTGAAGTATTAAGCAAATCAATCTATGGGGACTGCTTGATCTGCAGCCCGAAATATAACACATCAGAGACAGGAAGGTAATTAGCAGTATTTAATTTTATGACTGCAAAGTTAGACAAGGATAATTTAGGCATGTTTTGGATTCAGCTGCAGATCTTAAGTACTAAATAGGTAAGCCTTATTCACTCAGGCACATTGCTCAAGTGTTTTAAATCTTTGCACAGGCTGTTTTGTCTTTTACCATTGCTCTGACCAGGAGAAAAATGCCCTTTCTTCAAAGTCAGACCCAGAATATGTAAATCGAGTATGATAACACTGACCTGTGTTTTTTTTTTTTTTTTTTTTTTCAAAGAGCATTTTATTATCTACTGATGAGGAATGCTGCCTGGACGCTGGGTACCATTATGTAAACTACAGATGTCTCACGAATTCTTGCGTAACGGAGTGAGAGGGGTGGCGCCTGCATCGCCTCCTCCCCCAAGAAGCTGCTTTGCACAGAGGATAAGAGCCTGCTTACCCTGTCCCGCAGCAGCTGAGCCCTGACGGTGCCCCATCTCTGCTGCACACAGCACAGGTAGGAAAAGCTATAGCCTCATCAGGGACCGCAGCAGAATGCCAAGCACGTGAGGAATCATCATGGAAAAAATGTTTTAAGCAACACTTTTGAAGAGGGGGCTGTTAAAAACCAGAGTTTGCAAAAAAGTAAAGGCAGTCAGGAAGAAATTCTGATTTTTTTTTTTCTAAGATACTCCAGAAAGTACTTTATTACTCATCTCTATTTAACTTTCATATTTCCTGGCTAAAAGAAAAAAAAAGAAAAAAAATAGTAGGAGAGGTGAAATCTGACTTTTAAAAGGGAATGCTAAACTGTGAAATAAATTTTTTCGCACACTAAAAAAGCTTTGTCAAAGGAGATGAAGCACATAGCTGTGAGTGTCTACTAATTTAGAGGACACCACAGGAGACGCTTAGGACGTGGATTTTGCCAGTTCATAGAAGGAAAACGATTTAGATACCCAATACACATGCCTATTTACCTTCATCTTTCTCTTAAGAATTTCACAGGTGCTCTCTCTGTCCAGCATAGGTATGTTTCAGCTGCAGTAGTGAATGATCAGTATTTTTGAAAAAAGGATGAAGGACTTTGAAAAGAAGAAATCAAGGCTCTCTGAAAACCAGAAACACACAGCTGATGATCACTAGTCAGCTTGGTTCAAAGGGCTGAAATATGACATTTCTGGAAAAAAAGAATTCATCATAAAATTTACAGAATGACTGCATTCAGAGATGACACCAGAGTTTTTTTAACATGCCACAACAGCACAATTGTTCTGTTTTTCTCCCTTCTTGAATGTAGCACAATGAATTAGTTAAAAAAACCCCCAAAGTCATAGAAGCACCCTTCCTAAAATCTAAGGAATTTTTCCTAAGCATCACGAACTTTTAAATAACAGAACAAGGTTCTGTTTAATGGGAAAATGTTAAACTGACTAAATTACATCAGGCCACAAGTGGCTGAACCTCTGTCATGGAAAGACTCATATTGATCACAAACTGCAGAAGCTTCTCTCTTAAAATCCAGCACAGATCTACAGCTAATGAAACTGGTTCTCCACTAATGAGAGGCTTCTTATATGAAATCAGTTTATTACGTCCTTGAGCCACAGATGAAAAGCTTCCAGTACAGGAATGAAAGTTAAAAGCACATGCAGAAAAGTAGCTAAATACTTATTGGGTTATGGACTGGATTGCCTATTATTTCTGAAGGATTATTTTGACTATGTATCAGAATAATAGGGCAATAACATGTGGGAGTGCCTCTTGTACTACTAGCATGTTCCTCTCATGTTAGGTGTGTACTTCACATGTTCCTCACGTATCAGTGAGGAAAATCAAGTGTCCATAAATTCCAAAACACTGATCCCTAACTGCTAAATTTCAAATTAGACAGTTTTTACTAATTATTTGCTAGCTTGCTATGTCATTGAGATATTATTGCACTGTAACCATTGCCAAGCATTGGGCAAGTGGGATCTGTGTTCCAGACTGCAGAAGAATTAGCTCAGACAGGTGATGAATTTGGGGACTGCTCCCAATTTGTGCAGCATTTGGTAGAAAATGCATGACAATATATTCACAGATTTCAAGAACTGCCACACTCAAACTTTCAAATATCCTGTACTCGGCAACATAAATCACCAGATTATCTTCAAAATCATGAGGTATGCAAAGTAGCAGACTCACCATTACTTTTACTCATCTTTCTAGTTTAAAAGTGGCATTTACAGCTAAGCAGATGATTTTAGGAGCTCTGACTTTCAGAAAAAATGGGAACATCATGAGACACCCAAGACAGTTGGTTACTCAGGATCATGGCTTATTCCTGTTATTCACAGCATGTTTTCCCACCAGTGTATATCTTGTTCTCAAAAGTTACTCCCAGTGGATCTCAAAGCACTTTCAAGCCCATTAATGTGTCTTTCAGCATCAGCCTTTGCTAAAACTTCCATTGTAACCCTCCAGTTGTGGCAGCAGCTGCCCTGGCGATGTGGACCTGGGAGGTAATCCCTATTTCATAATCTCTAGCCTGGGCACATTGTTGGCACTGATGTGCAGAATGCAATCCTCCTCACACTCTCTGGAGGAATGAGGAGCCTTTGCTCACACCATGCCTCACTTCCCAGCCAGACTAGAGGAGCATCACCAGAGAAATGTGCCCCTGCTCCACATTGGTAATTAGCTCAAATGATGATGTAATATCTAAATGTAATTTAGGCAGCATGTAGCTAGTGACTTAATGAAAAGTTCAAACTCCTTTTCTCTCATACCCTGCTGGGAGTCACTGCCTGGTGTAGTTTTGAGCTGTGGTGCTGGGCAGGGGAGGTGTCCTTACTCAGCCTATCCCACCTGCTCTTCCTTCATCCTTGAAGGAAGAAAACCCACCTGTTGCACGAAAGCTGGTGATTCACTGCTGGGAATTTGCACCATCTGTGCTGAGCTGACACCACCACGCAGGAAGAAACACTGCCTCTTGCAGCACTGGTGCTGGTGCACTTGGCATACACACCCAAAAATGACTCACTGCAAAACCTCCAAATGGGCAAATTATGTGTGTTGAACTTGGCTGTCATAGCCCTCACCTCTGTGTTTCTTGCAGTGCTGAAGTGGTTTAAAGTGTTATTAATACATTTGTCTTACCTGACAAGGGATTTACTAGGCAGAGGTAAATAAAACACTGTGAGGAGCATAGAGGATGTCACTAGAAGGAACTCTGAATCCTGGGAAACGCCTGCTACTGTCAGCCCAGGAGAGAAGGAAGATAGGCACAGCCCAGCCAGGTGATGTGGCTGTCCCCTCTGGTGCACGTGCTCTGCCCCTCTCAGTGCCCCTCACCCAGGCCAGCCCCCAGCCTTCCTCCCCATCCCCAGAGAGATGGTGCTGGCCTCACTCCTCAGCCCCCCAGCTGTGAAATCACCTGGAAAGCTCGCTCACTCTGCTCACTTTATGAATGTCGGGAGCATGCTATTCAAATATTTACAACCACCTTGTGTGGTATAAAACCGATGGCACCTGCTGAAAACCTGCATTTGATCCAAGATGTACCTGTTATCCGAGACTGGGCTCATTTTACACCTTTGCCTCTTGCTACAGAAGTCATCCCAATAGCATCAGCAAAGGATTGTCTTCCCAGAAAATGTTGGTGCTTCCACACATAAAAACAATTGAATCTCACCAGAATTGATAGTAGCAAGGCCCATTTAAATGGCAATATTTCTTACCTCTTTAAAGGGTATTTCATTAACTTTCACAACTGCAATTGTAAACCCTAATTTTTTTTACAGAAACACAGGATCTGTTTTTGGCTCTGACACAAGAGTTTATAGGTTATCACAGTTCCAGAGGCAGGTTTGATATGGGTAAGAAAAAAGATAATTTGCAAAACTAAATGTTAGATCTCATTTTTTTTTCTGTATTGGAAAAGGTATTCTTAATTTAGCTAAGAACAAAAGAGAGGTGCAACAGAAGGAGATTTAAGTTGAATGCCATGTCACTATTTTTTATTGGCAAAAACTTTTCTATTGCAGTTACCACACTGTACAGCATAGGACACAGCAAGATCTTATAGCTGTGCTGACAGGTTTTTTGTAACTAGAATGGCTTTCCCTCTCTCAGTAACCTTATTTGAATGTACTTACCTTTACAACAAAAATTAGCAGCAATTTCTCTTTTATAAACGTGATGTATCCTCTTATTCCCAAACCAACATTTTCAGCGGTTTCCAATCAAACACAGCTCAATATAGAGGTGCCTGCTGCTAAATCTCCTTTCTGGGTGGTAAGCAAGATGCCATTTTTAGAAACCAATCAACAAAAAAATTAAATCAGCTTGCTAGCAAGTTCTCAATTCTATCTTAATATTTTATAAATAAAATCCCTCCTGGAAATTTCTAGGAAACATCAAGGTTTATTTTTCTTGTTTGTATTCTGAAATATCATTTTTTTCCAGATCAATTAATTCACACTGAACCCTTGTACCAATTATGCTTCATTATGTTGCTTGTAATGCTAATATGCTAACTGGTGTAATGAAACTTTCACGAGCTATATAACTAACTGTGTTCATAATTAAGGCAAAGCATGTACCTTTCTCAGGATGCCAAAATACTGTCTCCAGTCTTCTGATGCGAGAGTTATCATCTGTCTCAGCAGCAGCCCCCAGCTTGTGCTTCCCCTCATCGATTGGCCACATGTGGGGCAGTACATGACCAGGATGATCAGTGCCTCCAGGCAGGACATGCCACCTCCAGGCACTAATGAGAAAGGAGATACCTGACTTGACTCCTCCACTCCTCTGCCAGGAGAAGAAACGTGGCATGAGAGGGAGTCAGATCACGTGCTGACTTAAAGGTAACACCTGTCTTCATCCATTGCTGATTACTAAATTAGGCAGCATATCTGTATTTTCGGTGCCATGTGTGCTGAAAAGGGAAAAACTTCTGCTTTGACCATGTGCCTTAATGTGAGGGAGAGAACCAAAAGGGCTAATCAAAGTGCAAAACATTCAAGTTTTGCAGTTAACTCCCCCCACCCTCAACTTTTAAGGGTCCAAATCGATGAATACAAAATTGATGCATAGATGCAATTGGGGGCCATCTGGTCAGCACTTCATTAACAAAGTACCCATATGTGGGGAAAGCCACCATGCAGCTCATGGTCTGCATCAGCACTTGCCACCATACCTGGAGTCCCTTTCAAACAGGACTGCATGGATGTGCAGAGGAATCGAGTGCAAACCCTCTTCTAGAGAACTGCCTCCTCTGGCCCTGCCCCTTCCCTACTACTGTCCTCTGGGAAAGCAAGATGCTCTTTCTTTCCTCTTTTCATGAGGAAAGTGCCTATTTTCATCTCTTCCACAACCACCCACAGAGTAGATGATAATTTTTCCTTCACTTAGTGTGCAAATTCCTTCATGAATGTGAGACAGACTGTAGTGAGGCAAACCGAAGAAATCTAAATACAACTTAACGCGAAGAGCAACCACGATATTTAAGGAAAATTTCCTCCTAAGGTTTTGATACTGCGTAAGTGCAAATAAACAAAGGGAGCAAATGCAGTTATCTACAGCTGAACATAAGACAAAACTCTAAAACCTAGAAAGATTGAAGACATCTTTGACCATGACTTAACGTTGCCCTAATAATTGAAGCAAGAACATTTAACTTGGTTACAACACTTATAGCATATAAATGAGTGTTCAGATTTCCATGATTCCTGAAAATGTGCAGTCCCTTTGATTTTGTAGGCTTCAAAAGTTTGCAATTCATGTTATTAATTTAGCTGTCGAAGTCCAACCATAAATTTTAAATTGGAAGACGTTGACCTTGACCTCGTTATTTCAGTTTCAGCAGCTGAAAAGCTGAGATAACAATATTTACCTATCTCAGTGTCTTCTGATTGTTAATTACTGCTTCTGAAGTGGCTTGACTATGGAAATGTCATCCCTTGATGCTATCCTTCTTACAGAGGAAGTTAAAAAACATACTTGTTGCTGGGCATGGGAGAAGAAATCAAAAGGAAATCACACTGGACCCATTGGGTGTTTCCAAAGAAAATACGACCACACAGAAACATCTGTGTCCTTTACTGAATCAGTAACAGACTTTACATAGAGTTGTGAAGAAAGTGCAGGCAATGAGAGCAGCGCAGGGAGGAGATGCTGCCCTCTCCATTTGGCACTACTTGTTAGCTAGCACCATAAAGGGGGTCAGAAGCACCCTCCACGCCTGCCCTCTATGGCATAACGTGCTCTGAGCAGGGACAGCTCTTCAGCTTCATACTCTGTGTGCACACAACGGGGTATGGGCAGTAACGGAACCGGAACTCATGGAACTGCAGAGAATTTACCGCAACAGTGCCGCCAGGGTTATCTACTGACTTACCCCACTAATTCCTTCTCCAGCAAATTAATGGAAATATATTTTCCTAAGTGGAAGAATTCTGATAAAAAGGGATGAAACAGAGTGAGTAGGATATTTAAAATTGCTTAAATGACGATCACATGAGAGGTATGATTTCTAAAGGGGAATGTTTTACAGATAATCTACTTTCACTTGAACATCTCCTGGGATGAGTCCCATGATGTTTGGGATTTGTGAAAATCACATTATGAAAACACCAAGAAACAAGGGAACCGTTGGGTGAGATAAGCATCTGTTTATTTTAACGTGGCAGTATAGCAATTTTAATGATTTTAGGATAATATTAAATAATCTCATTGGAGAACATTGCATTTCTGCAAAGATGAAAATGAATATGAACCTATTAGAGACAAGGAAACCTAATAGATAGTGCACACAATAGGGAAAGAATAATAGCTCCACAGTTATTCTGTGAGTTTCTAAAATGTTTTCAAACCACACACATCTTATCAGGAGACTAATTCTTTAAATCCCCTAAATACATGCACATAGCTTTTTCCAGAATATGTAAGTATATTTGTTATATTTGTCTTTCAATAAAAGCCTCTGGTTATTCACATGTTTGCATGGTCTGGTGAAACACCAGTTAACACCAGAGAGACCAATTATCTCAGGAAGAGGTGGGAGAGGAAAAACAAGAAATCCTCTTAGCATGACTCATTGCACATACAAGGAATCACATTTCCAAATATAGGGTGTTATTATTTTGATACTTTATGAAGAAACAAACACAGTCTCTGAAATCCTATGCTAAGGCAATAAACTGGATTTGTACCCACATGGCCTTACTGGAGACCGCTTTGTATCTCAGTATCCTGGTTTATATTTAAGAGTGTAGAAGAAAAAGGTGGAGAAAAATGCAATGCACTGATTATAATAACTCTTTGTCCTAAAGTGCTAGTTAGAATTTTCTGGCCGACATTCATTATGTTCTAAAAAGAGAAATAGTTCCAAGATGACCATTTGTAGCCCTTGATGGATCTACATCACATGTACTCAGATTTCTCTAATGGTTCCAGTTAGTAACCATACCCTATTCCCCATTTGCCAAATTACATAGGTATATGGATAAGCCATTTGAACCATGAGTCATTTACAGCATTTGAGTAATGCCAAAATAAGACATGTGTGTGTTTGGTGTTATATTATACAATGCTCTGCTGCATTTGAGTAGTCTGCAATTCAATTTCAGCATCTATAAAATGGTTATGACATTCACCTTTTCAGCATGAGGTGAGATATTTTGCTGAAACATGTCATTCAGTGCAAGTTATAGTCTAAAGCACTCCAGATTCTCACAGGAGAGTGGATAGTAAAATGAGATGGTATACATTAATAAATTATGGCAGCAAATTCTAGATTTCCACTTTAATTTGTTTACTTTTTGAAAATATTTCTGTTTCTGCTTTTATATCAATGTTTTTCCAGTTCTGGATTGCATTAGATAGCAGTGTCCTAGCCCCAGTTTGAATTAGACAAAATTGAAATAGAAAGAGGATTAAACCCATAATATTTCAGAAATAGAAACTGGGTCACATATTAAGGCTTTCTCTAGGGTTTGTCAGAAAGATTAAAATTAGGATGAATTTATCACTGACTTCTTTACAGTTTCCTGATGCAAGGCAACAGTAAGGATAGATGGACACGTATCTGGGGTACTTCCAAGAGTTTAATTCACACTCCATCAGAAACTCTATCAAATGGCAGTGTCCTCAGGTTCCAAACTTCCCAGGAGTAGACAGAAGTACCATTATTGTTATTCAGGAACAAACCTCAGGGATGGAAAGGCTTAAAGCTCTCACAGTCATGCGAGAAATCTGTGGAAGAGGAGTGAAATGATCAGAAGTGCAAGGGTACATGCTTTCTCCATATGGAATGGCATCAGCAGGCTTACTCATATCAGCATCAAACCAGCCTATTTTTGGGTGCATAATTTCACAATAAAGGAAGGGGAATAATTTTAGGAAAATTTGAAGCAGATACATGGTTTATCCCCTGTATGTTGAAAGAATTCCTTTAAGGAGGAACAAAAGATTTTGGTATAAAAATAACATCACTTTTTTATTCTAGACACCCAGCTGAGGGACACATTTTCACACATGCATGTGTGGAGTCTTCTGCTTCAGTAGAGTGCATAAATAAGATAACAGTTCACAAATAAATTCTCATGTACACTAATCCAGTCAACCCCCGTCCCCAGCCCCGATGACCTGATAATTATAATCTGGCAGTGGAATATATATGGGATTATTTGACATAATAATTTTTATACATGGATTAATGTCTAGTATTGTGTTATTTTGCTAAAAGATATCAAAATACAGAAAAATAAAATTAAAGTTTTAATTTGAGAAACATTTTTCTCTCTCAGTTTCTCAATCTTTCTTTGCCTTCCTGCAAAAAAAAGAGAAATCCACTGACATTTCAAGTCATGTCTGTTTCCTCATTATTATGTGATTTTGTAGCGTTTTAAGAAATAATATGCAAAGTAAAAAGGAAAAAAGGAAAAAAGGAAAAAAGTTATTTTCAAGAGACGATTTTTAAAATCTACTCTTCAGAGATGGAAGACTCCCAGACAAAGATTTTATACAAATTTCTGGTGTAGGTCAATAAAGCAACATCTGGACAATAACTAAATTTTCAACAGTTTTCTCCCAAAAAATTCCCCAAGACAGAAATTGAGAGAAATATGAAAACAGAAGTTCCATGCTGAGGAATTATTGAGAAGCCTCCAGGATCTTCAGCATCACCATGGTTTACAGCAGCATATATTTGAAAAGAGCAGCTCTGTGGGAACTAGAACACTCCATCTCTCCCCTCTTCACTTGCACAGCCTCCTCCACTTCTACGTACCTCATTCAAAAATATCAAACCACACATAAAAGCAGACCGTTAGCATATTTGGTGTGCCTTACTAATGCTACATCGGTTGTTCTTTACAGTCTTGAGGAAATAATCCAAAAAGATTTAAGCAGCTTCCGTACTTCTCCAATGAAGCTGAGCCCCACTAGCCAGTGCTTAGGTGGTAGGTGCCCACCTTCCAGGTGCTCCTGGCTATCAGGGAACTGCCCTACCCGCCCAGAATGAGCACAGTTTACCCTGAGAGACCTACCTGCTACTAACCACTGCTGTCCTCAGGGAGCTCGGCACTCACAGGGCTTGCAAGGTTTGTCTACAAACTAGGATGAGATCAGCTAGACCCCAGAGCGTGCCTTGAGGAAGTATTCTTTTTCTGGAAAGTCCTATGCTTTAGGTTTCAGTGCAAACAAAATACAGGTTCATGCTGAAAGCAGAACATTGATTATTTTCAGTCATAGCTAGTAAATGAAATTAAATGAACTAGTATCACATTTATACCCTTATGTCCCTTTATTGTATTAACTGCACAAGAGATACCAATAAGCTGGTACTATGGATGCTTTAAACAGCATTTAATCTGACTGAGCAAGTGCTGGAAAATACTAGCAACTGAGAAAATACTAACATTGAACAAGATTATTGCTAGTATTTCTTATTCTCTTGCTCTGCTTTCATCATTCAGCTCGAGCCTTTGGTTTCTAGGAAACATATTGCAACTTCCACTCATAGCTCCTTAGCAGCTGTTACTATTCAGATCAACCAGGATTTCACATCAAGTCTTGGCCAGAGCTTAGAAGAACTTTCTCCTTCCAAGGGACTTTTTAAGTGGGGCAGTTTTAGCGAGTGCTGCTGAATCTGTTCGTTTGTAAACACTCTCCCCAACACCCCCAATCAGGTAAATATGAAAACAACTCTATCTCTCTTTGGCTCTTTGTAATTGAGAGGGAACATTTTCTTAATAATTTCTTCAGCTTAATTCTTTACCTTGAATGCCTTTTTCACATGTACCTTGCCAGTAGTACACCACCTGACGTTTTTTGACTAGGTTAATTGCACTTTGATGCCTCACAGCAGCTAGCCTGCTTACAGTCTTGCTACAGCCCTAGCAAATCACCTCAATCAAAAAACCATTATTATTAGGCGTAATAAACAAGAGGTTAGATTTATTAGCCTGCTAGCTCTACCAAGAACTCAGCAACCCCAGAAGCCAGTTTGCTTATATCTGTGCCTATATGTTGTCTTGAGATTAAATTCAAGCAGACAGTTTTTGAAGATGCAAGCGGTCTGTTTTGAGGACCAATGTGAGGTTTGGAGGCAGTAATGCTGAAAGTCTCTCCCCAAAAATCCAAAAGATGCTGTCAGTAAAAAGCAGTATCTCATCTCTTTTAGCACCTTGTTTCCCTCAAGGCCCACATTTCCTCCATGGACCATCTGTTGTGGCCTTTGGCATGGACCAGGTTAGCACTGTGATGATGCTGACTTAGGTCGTGCCACTGATGCCTTGTAGAGGCTGACCTGGAACAGAGGCTGGACAGAGTGAAAGGATAAAGGGTAGGGATTTATTGCAAGGCCTTTGCAGGGTACACCTTGGGCAGAGCAGGAGTCTCACAGAGACTGCACCCAGCATGGACACAGTCACACGTTTTCGGACAGATATAAGTTTTGTCCATTTGCATATCAGAGGTTAATTGTCCAATTACAGCTTCAGGCAGTGGAGTCCCATTCTCTCAGTTTGCTCCCCCCAACTCAATTTTGTTTACATTTCTCAGGGCCTGAAACAGTGAGATGTCCTCGATTCTCAGGCCTAGAGAGGAATTGCTGTGTCTGACCAAAATGGCAAAAGCAGTTGCTAACACTCTATATGGAGCTCAGAGTTATACACTAAAGAATTGCAGGATTACAAACATATGAAAATACAAAAGCTAAAATCCTAAGGCATCACCACCAAACCCACTCCTCACACTGGCCTTTTGGGGGCTTTGGCTCCTCTCCCATCTGTGAAGATAGGAGGCTGCTCAAGAGAGGTTTCCTCGTGCACTGAACGCTTCCTTCAGTGGTGCTGGTGGCAGTGCTGTGAAAGAGAGGTGCAGTGTCCACAAAAACCCCTCCTGTGCATCTCAGGGTTTTTACAATCTGCTAAACAGAGAGAGGGAGTGAGTGAGCTGGCTCTCACGTCTAACTCTGTGGTATTGGTACAGCTGCAGGTCCTGCCACATAACAAGGTGCTGCTCCATCCTTTCACCTGCTCCCAGCACAAACCTACAAAGCAATGGCTGAGGAGCCAAATGGATGCAGAAAAACCTTCCTGATGTGCTGTCAAGAGTTTGTAAAACCCTTGGATCACTGAAGGGGCTGAAGTTGCCATTTGGTGGGAATACACCAGCAAGGTGCCTGAACAGCCTAAATGTCTTACCAACAAATGCTAACTCAGCCTCAGATTCTCATCTCATCAGGCAGATCAACTAAGGAAGAGAGAAATACACTCTGAATTTTAAAAGTGAGTGCATAGATGTCAGATGGGTAAAAAAACCCAAAGAACCAGGCTTCCTGTTATTCAGAAATTTTAGACACCTAAATAATGTAAACAACCCAAAAAAACATATTTTGATTTATTTTATTTTGGAAATTGATGCTTTTGTAGTGATTAGATTTCATCTTGTCAGAATACTGGCAATAGCTTTCAGTGTGTTATGAATTTTTTCCTTAAGTTAAGTTGTTGGATGTGAGAAGGGCATATAAAACTCACTGAGTCTTATTATTTATCTTACTGTTGTCTTTACTATTGCATATAAATATCATTAAATCTCCATTTCAAATTGTTTTATAAGTGGACTGGCTTACAAACCTTAATGAGGCAAATTGGGGGCATCCCATGCTATAGTCATTCAAAAAATTGGTTTCTTCAAGGGAATCTTTGTCTATATAGGGCTAGGTGGTATCTGCTCTGGGTATTTTAATTTCCTGCCTTGGTAATTCCCAGCAATAGATTTTGATGAGATATGGATGATGATAATGACTAATAATTCTGGGGTACTTGCTTTGAGTTGATAATGTTTATTGCTTCGCTTTTGATACAAAGTTTATAAATACTAGCATTTAGCTTCAGTTAGATTAAGTGGTTTCTTTTCCAGATAAAAGGTTGAGGCTATCCTCTTAAAAATGCCATGAAAACAGGGGTTCTTTTGGATAATTGGAAAGAATTTGCAGACTTATTCTATGGCCTTTCCTCACATTGTTTTAATTTGATTTACATGCTGAAGCACAAGTGACAAGAAGCCCTGTTTGTCACATACAAGCTGCATCACTGAAAGAACCAAGAAAGCAGACATCATCTGCTTTACGTCTGTGACTGTGCCCAAGCAGAGCAGCCTTGGTGGCAGCCTCTATGTGACAAGATAAATGGCTACATCAGCATCTTAAGGAGTCATGTAATAGTTTATGCACAATTAGCTGCACCAGCTTATTGTCAAGCTACATGTAGGTTAAATAATTTGAAATACAGTCTCAATACCAGTTGGAAAAGTGAAAAATTCAAGGGGAAACACCATGTCTGCCCTGTTCCAGTCTGACACCTTGCTTTGAAAGCTCAAGTAGTATAGCACTATTCTTTGAGAGAAGAGATGAAAGCGACAGGCTGAGGTGAGAGAAAACAGTTTTCATCTCCAAGGTCCCTGCAGAACCACTGCAGCTGTGGGAGAAAACTGATTCATTTCTCCTCTATTAATAAGCTGATAAGGTAAACTCTAAACACATAGTGAAAAAAGGATGACTCTTCAGAGTAAAACTTTTTTTCCTGTGCTTTCCTCTTTTTAACTGTGCTTTCCCTCTAGTTAGCATTAAGGTTTTTCAAGGTTGTTTTTTTGTTGGTTTTGGATTTTTTCCTGCTCAAAGTTACTGGTCCCTGCCTCTTGGCTAACAAATTCCACATAACTTTCTAAAACAACAGTCTGGTAGTCTTTGTCCTTCTGGATTGATTTTATAAGACAGAAACAAAGCAAGTATATTTGATTAATGATTTCTTACAGAGGAGCTGAATCTTCACAAAAACCCGCTTTGTTCCCCTGTACTTAGAATTATTTTGGGACTTTTTTCTGCGATTTGAAGTTACTAGAGCCAAGAGTCTTTCTGGGCTTTTCTGATGAGTTCAGGCTGAGAAAATTTGAATGCTCCCCACCAGCTGCAGGATCTCAGGCAAAACCAAAGTTTTTCTCAAAATGTAAGTGCTATTCTAAGAGGTAACATTCTGTTGAGCAGTTCATTGGCCACACCTACTGAGAAGGAAACAAGAAGTTAAATGAATGGAGCCCTTAAACTCCGTGAATGCAAATACATAAGAAATGGACATGCAATAAGTGTAAAAAGTGAATCCTGCAGAGCTGTCATGCTGCAGGTAAAGACAGCTCAGAAGCATTTGATTTGGGAGCAGACAAACAGAGCAGCAGTGGAGTAAGGGCCTGTCTTTACCCAAGCAAATAACGGGAGACCGGTAATATATACCAGCTTTGAGTATCTCAGAGATGTCTGGAGGTGAGGGGATAGTTTAATCTCCTTCTTTCCCACTTTAGCTCCTTTGCAGAAGTAGCCAATCAGGGAGCTATTTAATACTAATTCTGCTCACAGATATCCTCCTGCTGGGCACTGGGATAACCCTGCCAGTTAGGATTCAGCAAGAAGCTCCTGGGCTTTGTATCGCCCGTCATGTCTGGTTTACAAAATGTTTTCTTGAAAGACTGTAAACACCTACTATTTAGGGCCCTTTATTCACAGTTACATTTTACTTTCCATTACTACCTTCTTTTAGTGTAAAAAGTGTGGTTCGTACTCTGCCTCACCTTGTGCAGAAATACCAGATCCCTTCTCTCCCACCCGACAGACAGGGACTTGGACCTTGGTCATTCACTTGCTGAAGGATGTCAAATATATGAGATTCACTTCAAAAAGCTGTTGAAGAAAGCAAGTATTCTATTTTGTTGGCCAAAGGGCTTCTCCTCACTGTTTCCCTGCCAGAGAACGGTGCTAATCCATGGCATTTGAAAGGGAAAAGAGATTTTAGAGGAACTGTGACAAAGCAGGAACTCAATTTATACATGCATTATTCCTCTCAACCTAATCTCCAAATGCTTTCCATAAAAAGTACGTGCCTGACATCTCTACAGTTGATAAAGCGTCAGGGCTGATTTAATGAATTACTTGCTTTTAAAGCTCTGCTTCGAAGCATGGAAATTCTGTTCAATCATTCCCCTTAGTTTCGGTATTCATTTCAAAAGACAAATTCCGCACGGGCTGGTTGTATTCCTGAAAAGTTTTGCGTACATCGCTGCCATCACGCAGTTGGTGCTGAAGGACCAGTGGCCGCCGGGGGTCCCGCCGGCCCCGCTCTCGCCCCTGCCGCGGCGGGCGGGCTCGCCGCGGGCCCCCTCCGAGCCCAGGAGCGCAGCCCCCGCCGAGCAGCGCGGCGGAGGAGCCCGGGGGCGCTCAGGGCGCTGCTGCGGTCCCGCACCTGCAGCTCGGTGCCCGCAGGGAGCAGCCGCGGCAGCCGCCCGCTCCCCCCGCACACCGCCCCGGCACCGCGCCCCGCCGCTAAAGCCGAGCCCCAATCTCCTCACAGCGATGCCGAGCGGATTACGGGCCGGGAGTTTGACAACTGCCTGCGCTCCCCAGAGCCGCCCTGCCCGCCCGCAGCCTCTCCCCGCTCCCCGCGGCGGCGGCAGCTCCCCCGGGCCGGGCCGGCGGCGCTGACCGGCCCCCGCGGACCCTCCCCCGCAGGCGGCGGCATG
>VWPU01025879.1:0-17744 GCA_013398955.1 Callaeas wilsoni
CCTCAAACCCCTACAACATCTTAAATAGGATAAATGTTATTTATACTTTATGCTGCAACATTTTATCTTCTGAAGCAGCAGGAAGGTACAGCAGGATTCAGTATTTGATCATGTGGCATCTGCAAATGTGCAGAGCAGCCACAGCAGCTCATCTAACAGCAACAGGCCAGGGCTGCCGGAATTGCCATATGTAGGAATGCTGGAGGCCAGCTGAGAAGAGAAGCCATGCACACAAGCCCCACAAAGAGTCAGATGGGCCTGCTGAAGGGGTGCAGGTGGGAGAGATGTTATAACAAGGGGAGCAGGCAGTGAGTGAGCTGTGAGGTGTCAAGGAGCTTTGGCTGGCCTGGAGTTGCTTGACCTGTGGGTGAGTGACAGCTTGGGTTTCTCTACAAGGGAAATGTGATGGTCAGGTGCAGCTGGTGGCAAGTAGAGGAGGCGGAAAGCTTTTGGCAGGGAATCATTTCCTTTGGGAGCGAGCTCTGGTGCTTGCAGGGGTAGCTACACAGGGTGCAGCGGTTCTGACAGAGCCCATGGAATGGCGGGAACCCATGCTCCAGCAGCAGCAGGATGTTGCCATAGGTCTGCCCTCAGTTGACTAAAGCTTACTGACTTAAACCAAGGTCAGAAATGTTGTGTGCAGGAAAGGCTTCTTAAGCTGTTAATTTGCTGATGACTTTGTGAACTGTTGAACAAAAGAGCAGTGTTTTTCTGAAGGTGTGATACACTTAGATGGAACATGCTACGTTTTATGTTGGCCCTGTCTGCTCAGAAATGCTTTTGACAGTAGATCACAGCAGTGTTCTTGTGCAAAACTAGCAGGTAAATGTCAGGAGGGGATCTTTGAAACGCATATAACATCACAAAAGTGGGGAGAATGTGGAAGGAATGCAATTTATTATCTAACTTCTGAATTATTCTTAATGTTCCAAATCTGGCAGCAGCGGTCGTATGCGCTGAATGCCTGGTAAGGAACTGCACAGTGCTCCACAGGAACTGTGAATGCTTTGACAAAGAAAAACCTCAAGGTTAAGCTCTGCATAATGCTTTCTTGGCCTGCACTGCCAGACTTAAGAGGAGGGTGCTGAAAAAGCCAACTGTGAGCATATGGTGGTGTCCTCTGCATACCCTTCCTTCAAAAGTGCTCGGTACAGCTTTGTTGTTCAGCTGTAGATAGGGAAACATCTCTGTTGAACTTCCTACATTGTTTTCTTGCTTAAATCTGTGCTCAATAAATTATTATTTTTTTAATAAGGTAAAAATGGTAATAATGAGTTCTGAACAAGCTTGTGGACACATTCTGTTATTCCTGAGGAAGAAGCAGAGTGCAAATACCTTCTCATGGGATGCAGCTTTGCAGTAGTTGTTTTTCCAGGCAGGATGCATTTGGGTTTCTGCAGGCTTCCAAAGTAGTCCAGTCAAAGGTCACATTTCAGTTGTTACCAACTTGAGCTGGCACACCATATGAATTGGTGTTGACATCCAGGGTGAGGTCTTTGCATACCTCTTCTGACAGTGGGAAAATCTCAAAGGGGCTCATACTTGTCTCTGTCATCAAAATAAGGTGCTGAATTTAAATTCAGACTGGAGGCATCCCAAGGGTTTATGTGCCTGACTAGCAGGGATTCACTTTCAAAATAATCAACTCTATGCCAAAAATAAAACTGTAGGAACAGCAACAGGCAACTATAGCAGTAAAATACTTGTATTACTTGTTAAAGAAATTGTGAGGGTTTGGCATTTTTACACTCTAATAAATTTTTTTTAAAAATTAGTGGTTTTGTAATGCAAAAATCTACAACAGATATGATGTAACATCAAGATGAAGTGAAAACATTACTTGGGCCCTGAGGCACTCTATTTCTCATTTCAGAAGGAAAGCAAAGTGAATTTCAAATTCCAGTTAAGTTTGGAGAACACTGTGGGAGAATCACAGGCTGCAGAATTGAGGTTTAACAGAATAACACTTTAGTATACTTTAGTGTTAAAAAATAGGAGTAGGGATAGCTAGAATAGGCTTTCTCATGCTTTGCAGCTGCTTCTCAGCAAACCTGCTTATCTGTAGTAGCTTAATTTGGTGAGACACAGAAATGCAATTTATTTTTTCCGCCTTCCATATTGAAGTACTGGCTTGTGAACCTACTGTTTGTTTAGCAAAGGGAAACCAGTGGCTTTTCCATGGATTATTCTTCACATCTGTGACATTGTCTTGCTTATTTTTGTCTATCCTGCTTATGCAAGCTAAAAACTAGGCCCTGCTTCAAACTTCCCATGTGTAGTAGCCAATTACAGCACACATAATTTTAATAAAGGAATGTCATAAAATATGTTTAGTCTGGAACTTCATATTGGAACTTCATATTGGTAGGAGACAGAGAGTCCAAACTGCAGAGAGCTGCTGCCAACTGGACTTTTCAGGCTGCAATTTTGTCAACTACTGTGCTTTCTGTTTATGTACCTAAAAAAAGAGATGATAAAATTTGTCTGTGTCATAAGTGCTTTGAGCTTTTAGCAAATATTTATTAATTACATGAAGACTTTTGGGAGATGAGTAATTACATTTCTGCATCTTGTAGAATCTTTTCCTGCTTTAAGCAGCTTCATCTTTCAGTCTTGAGAGCACTTTCCAGTAGAACTGTTGAAATTTAGAACAAATATTTTCATGCTAATGGTTAACATATTAACCTCATGTTAAAAGCTTGGCTTCATCTTCCCCACTTCCGCTTATGCTCATGTTGAATTCCATAGCACCTTCTGACATTTAAGATGAACTGTAGATATTGAAGATTATTGAACTGTTTCCACTTGGATAAATGGGAACTTTGTCATTGGCTCCTCTGGAAATAGGATCAGGACCTGGACAGATGCATGTAATGTCTTGCAAGACACACTAATATCTTTCTGCCTGAACAAATAGGACTCTGAGCACTTCTAAGTTTGTCCTCTAGCTCTCTGTGACATGCCTGCTGCTACTTTTTCAGCTGCTCAGTACATTATAATGATCTTCCCATTAATTTTCTGGAAAGAAAACTAGCAATACTGGATTGATCAAAAGACTCCCAGTCACAGGTGCTAAATTACTCCAGAGTATAAAGGAAAATGCATTAAATCTACAGGAGCACCCAATGAATTCATAGAGCTGGTGCTGTCACCATAATAAACAAATGCAAGAAAAGGGCTTACAAGGGTGACCAGAGCTTTTTTTATTAGGTTCTATAGTCACAATAAATGTTGCTGTGATTTTAATTCAAGTCCTACTTAAGCTTTGTTTAAATGGTCATCACAGTGGTTAAAAAACCTAAAGTGTAAGATTTTATCAAGGTCTTCGTTTCCTGGAGTACAACATGTAACTCACAAGTATTCCTGGTTACATGTTAGAGCTGCCCTTGTCTCAAATCAAAACCTCCTTTAACCAGGGACAGGATTTCCAAAGGAAATGTACAGCAAGGAAGAAAAATTAAGCCAATATGATTTTGTCCCTAACGTGTTTTTCAATGAAGTCAGAATACATGTTCACTTTCTGTTCCATCCTGTTGCTGCAATTTATCTTAAGATAACCAAAATTATGCACTTTCTCTGAAAGCAAACCCTGAGGGCGTATCCCAAACAGAGCACCTTGCTTTTAGCTGTACTGAATAAGCAGAGAAAATGCAACATATCACATCCTATCCAGCCTGTGCTGCCACAGATTGACATGTTTGTCTGTTCCGGCCTGAATCCACCAGATTACTTTAAAGCAGCTTAAACTTGCCTGTTTTGAACCCTGGAAAGGCCAGGCACTGCAGGGCTAATTCCTGATCCCAATTTCTAGACAGGCTGACAGCACAGGCATTTTCAGTGGTCTGAAAAGCTGCACAAAAGAAAAGCAAGTAAATGTCCAGGTCTCTCACTGAGTAGTGACCTTGCTAAATTACAGCAGGTACCTCAAGCATCTGCTGCAGGCACTGCTGTGGCCCTCACTTCCAATATGCCAGAGGAACACACATTAGCTCTGGAGTATGATCTAGCAAGGATCAGTGCAAGGGCACTTCAATGAGAAAATGAATAATTCTTTACTCTGATTATAATGATTAATTCTGTTATGTCGGCAGCCTTTGGCACAGCTAGTGACAGCAGCAGATTTCAGAGGGGAAAAACCTAATTCAAGAGCCAAGAACCTTAAAGAGGGATTTTATGTGGTTAAGTAATAATATTAGTAAATGACACACAAGCAGCTATAATTTTACATATATGCAGAAACACATGTACTTTCCTCAGTTCTGTACAGGACTTGGTACTAATGCATAAGTGTTTTGCATTTGAAACATCAGCCAAGATTTAAAAACGGGCATTGTTGCTGGAATTGACCAGCCACAGATGGACTCAACGTGGAAGTTTTTGGACCACATGAAGCTGAGCAGAAATTCTCTCACAGGTGCCAATTTCACAAATAAATAATCAGTGTTGAACTGGCAGGTGTCCCGCTTCCATCACTTCAAGTTTGGTTATGCAAAAGAGTAATCAAGACATCTCTCAGGTACATCATTTAAGATAGGCCTTTGCACTTGATATTGAATGTTTCAATGTTTGAAGGGGATTTGGCTTTCAGACAGTGCATTAACTTGTTTCCTCTCCAGTTCTGAAGACATGCACTGACCAGTTCTGCCAGTTTGTCCCTCAGCTGCCATAACCAAGTTGTGCTCTTTGGCAGTTTGTTTTTGTCCTGGATGGATCCCAGCTCTTGTCTTTCATGCATTTGGTAGGAGATGCGTTTAGGAGAGAAGTATCAAGACCAGGTTTTCCAAACCTGTTTTGCTAGGAAATGTTCATTTGGCAATCCTAACATCATTAAAAATGATTCTCAGTAGGGTATGCTCTGCCAACACATGACCTTTAGCTGTTAAGAAAGAGTAGAGAAACACCACAAAAGCAGATAATGATATAATCAGTTCCGGTATTTGACAGATGACAAAAAGGGCTCTCTTGCATTAAAGCATGGCATTTAGAAAGCTGGAGCAACACTGGGTGGCTGCCCTGTATCGTGATCTGTCTGCTGTAAAACATTCCCCTACAGAGGGAAAATAAATGGTATCACTTAGATCTGTAGATGGGTAATTAACATGTTCACTTTCAAATCAGAACCAATGCAAACACTTCTGCAGGTGTCACCTTCTCAGCTCATATGTGCTGATCACTTGCCTTGTACTGGCAGGCTTGCACAAAACAGTATTTGGACCCGGCATTTTGAACCCCCCATATTTTCTCACCTTCTCAGTTCATATACAGCGTTGTTTCCTAGCTAATTTTTTTTTTAATCAAAGGAAAACTGTAGAAGTCTAGGTACAGAAGAAACCAGTCTCCTTTTCATCTAATGGGAAACTACCTTACAGATTTTTGTGGCAAAGAAGACTTTCCATAAAAGTTTTGATTATCTGGGGTGCTCTTATAGTGACTATATATAGCCCCATCAATTAATATCTAATAATAAAAATGCTGAAAAGGTGATCTGCAAATACACAGAGAACTACATTGATCTGCTATACTGACATAAACAAGGAAGTAATTTCAGTGTCAATTTACACTTTGTATATAACCTGCTTTCCAACTATTCAAGGGAGATCAATATTTATGACAGTTCATTAGAGAATGCAGTTGACTTTTATTGTGCAGACCAAAAAAAAATGCAGTCACCAACCCACCACTGCGTTAATGTATTAAATCAGTTAACAAAATTATTGAAAAAAATCCCTTAATTTCTGACAGGCAAATAGAAGCACGTTCTACAGCTTTCCCACATTACTGTGTTGATAGGAGAAAGTGGCATTGAACCATTATACTCAGTAACTCAAGGACAAAACCATTCTGCTGTCTAGGGGAATAAAAATACCCTGATTTTCTTCCCCAGTCCCAAACCCAACATCAGTTCATCTACAGGAAAAATGTCCCCTGGAGTTATTGCAGAAGTCCCACACTCTTTACTCTCTAACTCTGGTATGTAAGTACCTGATAGAGCTATCCTACTGGCATGTACACGAATCAGTGAAGCATTGCTTGGCTCCTTCCAAGTGTTTTTAGCCTGCCAGCATACTAAGCTTAATCTTCTGATTCCTCATAATGTGCATACCCACTAGCATAGGTCCTTCCTAAATTCAAATTGCTGAATACATCAGTGGCCTCAGAATCTGAATCCTTCCCTTGCTCATCATTGTTATCTTCATCATCATCTTCTGCTTCATACTCATCATATTCATCCTCATGGTCACCTGTATCCCCAGTCTTGCTGGAGGAAAGGTTTTTCCAGTAGGCATCATAACAAGAAGCTCCATCTGCATCTTCTCCTCCGGTCTGTCGGCCAAATTTCAAAGAGCGTGCTGCAGGCAAAGAAAAATCATCACGTTCTCACCAAGCCAACATTTCATTTTGACCTTTTATCACTACCTGAAGAGTAGTTTAAATGGCAATTATATTTCATTTTTTCCACAACTAAAATCTCAAACGAAACAAAAGCTTTCACTCTCTTGGAATCAATTAATGGTTAAGAATGAGACTGCTTAATTCCAGAACTCAGAAACACAAAGTTTTTCTCAAAACAAATGAAGCAAAACTGTGCAAAACAATTGAACGCAACCAGAGTTTACTCAGTGCTCCTAGGCAGAAATTAGTCACTAATGGCACTTGTACGGCTTGTTAGCTAGAGAAACTGGCTTACTTGACATGCTCAGATCCTTTGTCTGCTGAGTTTCGTGGCCACATTTAGGGCAAGGAGGCTTTTTTCCTTTTTCCTGCTTGAAAACCTTACTTCGCACATGATCGTCACAAAAACAAGCCTGTGTGTTGAAGGGAAAATACAAAGGCCAAATATTTTAATCATAGAAGCACATTCTTTAGCAAGAAGCAAGCAAAAATGTGTCTAACAGCAGCAGGGTTTTCTGGCTGGGATTAAAATTTAATGAGGTCTCTCTTGCAGTGGACGTGGGGTCTGTGTACAGAGCAACCACTCTGTGTTCAATGTGGTTCCAGGGTTTCTGGGGAAGAGGCTGGATAAAAGTGCCAATAAACAAGCAGGGAAAGTAACATACTCCAAGGCTGAATTGCAGTGCTGCCCACAAGGAGCCCGGCAAACTTGGCTTTGCGTTGACAAGCTTAAATAAACATAATGAGATGTTTGCCAGAACATAACTATGCAGGGGCCTGAAGGCAAGAATTAGAGATGGGAAGTTCACACACTGAGCACCAGGGTGCAGTTAAAATACCTGGAAAAAGGAACGATTTGGAATAGGCCATCAATGCCATGGGAGAGTGCAGGGAAAACATATGGAGAGTAAGAAAAGTAAGAGCAGGCAATGAACCAGCACCTGGAGAAACCTGGGCAATGCTGATGATGAAGCAGGTGGAACTTTTTATACAAAATTACTTCAAGTGTGTAAAACCATAAGCCTGATGACAACAAATCAGCTTGTTTACATGTAAAACTGGACTAGCTGTGGAGATTATTCCTTTGGATGCAGCAATTTCTGGTCAGATCATCACCTGACTGTTTAAAAAAACAACTTTTCTAATTGTTGTAGTTCCACACTGGATCAAAGCCTATTCCAAAGCCTTGGACTCTGTTCAAGACCAAGGATTTATTTTGTTGTTTTGGTTTTTTTTAAAGCCCCAACAAGTTGCAGGCCCAACTTAAATTAAGAGGGCAGGGCAAAGATCACCTCACACTGTCTTGTGGTTAACAGGCAAGCACAGATAAAAGACCTTTTGTCCCCCACAGTTCTGACCCAAGGCTACAGAAACTAATACAAAGTATGAATTTCCTTTTAATCATGGAGAGGAAGACATGACAAGGCCTCATGCCAGCCTTGGAGGCCAAGGAGAATAAGCCTAAAATCAGCACCTCACAACTGTCTTTACTCTTTACCTTACAACGCAGGCAGGAATGCTGCCCCAGCCTGTTACAGGAGACACCTGTTGGAGAAAAGCAGTATGACAAATTCAGTACTTGGAAACTGCAGACCTGTCATGTTTTTAAAACCTTGTAGAAGTATGCAATACCATAATTGAGGCATTTACTTTTAATTCCCTGACACAACTTCACTTTGGCAATGTGAATCAGTCATTTTACTAGATACAGTACCATTTTACTAGATTTTTTTCAACTCCGAATCTCATTTTGACATAAAAAATGAAATTTCAAGAGGGGAAAAATGTTTAACTATTTCTTGAGCTTCCAAACTTTTAAAACCTGAAGTTTCAGAACTAATTTGGTATTAAGGTTTCATCTTGCTTTTCCTTTCCTCATGACATTCAAAAGAAGGAGTGCTAGAGATGTAAGAACACTTAAAGCTTGCAAACTTCCAAACCTAGAAAAGTTGTTACATTCCGTATTTTCTGTCATATCCTCTGGAAATGTACTTGACTGCACAAAACTTCATAAGAGAGTCTATCTGTGTTAAAGAACTAGAGCTGGCACACGAGCTATAAAGAGCAGAATCCGTGCCCAAAATTTAACTTGTCTTGAGCTGCAAATTGTTTTTATTATTCCACTAGAGGGAGTACACTAAAGGCAAACACTCAGGAATTGGCAGTAACACCAAGTATGGTGAATAGTTACTCCTCCAGTAATATGTACTTTTACCAGTTTCTGTCAAAGTACTCATTCCTTTCCTCCTTGCCTAACCCCTGTGAGAGCAGTTGTTGAATCTGAAGCAATAAATATCATGAGTTCTCCACGTGAGCAGGACAGACATGGGATTTAGAGCTCTGATGTGTTAAAGATAGAACTGGAAATGCTGATGCATATATATTCATCATTTTTTGAGTATCTGCACTCAAAAGACCTCTCTCAGATAGTGATGGAAAATAAAAGTACCCTTTGCACAGCTAGAATGGATTTATACTACAATTGCATGACCACATTTGAAGTTCATGTATTCTGTAAAAGTACATGTTTTATAATCTTGTTACCTCACACTGACAAAAATCTTGTATCTACCAAGTCTGTGCTGCGCCACAAAACACTAAACACAGTGAAAACCGTCAAAAATCTCTCTCTCTATTCAAGGTGTGATATCACATCTGTGAATTGAGAGCTTCCAACAATCATTGAAAAAACATTCTTGTGGAACAGCTGTTGCTGCTTCAGTATTGCTATGCAGGAAGATATTCTAGCAGAACACATCAAGGGAAGCTAAGCAAGGCTTAAAAAATAGCTGGCTGGGAACAAAAGTATTGGAGATGAAAAAGAGGTAAGATGTCTAAAGCCACCGATTAAAACACTGAAATCACAAATATTCTGGACCAGGAGAAATCAATTAGGACAAGATATTAGTCAGTTCAAAGGAAAACAGCCTTATGATAAAGAACACCTTGAATTTCTACAGTAAGGATTGAAAATGTTGTAATAGTCAAAATACATGCATACAAGTTTTGGGAAGGACAAACAAATGCTTGTCTTGTTATAAACCAAATTGTATTTAATGGTGGGTAGGCAAGAAAGACTGCTAGAAAAATTTAGTTATCTCAAATATGCATAGTCTTAGCTTCTTTTGTTTTTGTTTTTTTTTAACTTCCCTTGAAGTTTCCCTGTTTCAGCCAGAGATGAGTAGTGAGTGAGCAAAGTCGGGCATGGCCATCACATCTTCTTACAAATACCAGTTTCAGTTTTGTCCACAAAATTAATCAAGGTTCAAAAGGACATAAAGTGTTCAGCTACCTGTTCTTTACTCAGAAAGAGTGAACATGTATCAGCATTTGATACATTACTGACACACATCTCCACAGTCCACTGGTCAGTGAGGAAATGAACACTGAAATCATACTCTGGGAAAATTTTGTCACTTCCTTCTATGTTCGCCCTGTCTCACTGAGTCAGGTGATGATTGCTTGAGTCACAGCCTTCCTCAGAACTTGAGCAGCTGCTAACCTTTCACCAGCATACCGGCCTTCCACAGCAACCTGGGAAAGTTTAGCCAGACTAAGACAGATGGCATTGTTTAGGGCAGCTGTTTTCCCAGAGGAACAGATATCTAGAACTAGCTCATCACTGGGTCACAAGAGTGGAAGACAGTTCCTTCTCCCTGCAGAGCTTTGTGGAGTGAAGAAGCAGCATCAGCAGTTCCAGTTGTTTTGCTGCAGTCCTGGCCACTGCCAACATTGCAAATTTGGAGAATGCTGGCTCCTGCAAGGGCAGCTTCCCATGGGAGGCCTGTAAGAGCCTGGGAGGAAAACAACTGCCATGTATGCTCTGGCATGGAGGAAGGTCCATGAAAGAAAAAAAAGTTCTAGTCTGGATAACTGGATACCAAAAGCCAGTACATAGGCAACAGGCCCTTCCCTCCAGCAGTGGCAAAATCTGCTTGGGAAAGGTGATGGAGAGTATTCTGGAGCACACAGGAAGCAAGTAAAGAGTCTGCATTGCTGCAGTGAAAGGGACAGTGAATAACTAACTTACATTTAAATGTCTCTGCTTCCAGAACTTGGCAGCTGGCTTGATGTTCAAACTGATCATCTTCACAGAGGAAATCATGGCAAAAAGAGCAGGCAAATATTCTGCCTCCTGAAAGATTTCGCAAGGCAAAATAATCAACAATGGGCACAGGCATCAAGTCCTGCTCTGCAAACAATTTAGGCAGTAGTTTTGACTGAAAACCAGTTCTCCCTTCTGTCACAAATGCTTCAAAGTTCTAAAGTAGACACTGCCATCCATTTTTACACTGAAAAATACCTCCTATCCTACAATATAAGACACCATAACTATAAAGCAAGTATTACTTCTAGTACTTTTCTTCATTTTAATTTCACTGTAGCATTAGCTATTTTTCTTAAATCAGATCACACTCTCATCCAGTCTTCTCCCCTCACCTCTGATACACACTTGAAGTAAACACTTTAAAGGATTCCACAAATGGAGACCAGTATGGTTTCCTAAGCAACTGGGACTCCAAATACCCATGCTAGTGCAGAAGAATGGAGTGAGAATGGCAGAAAACTGTGTTGGCAATTTGGTGCAGTGTGATTATGTGAATAATTAATTATGTGAATAATTAAGATGATAGAACCATTATAATTTAGATTACATTCAAGAGGGAGCTATGACACTGTATATTCTTGAGCAAGTCATTTGCTCTCCCCATTACATGTCTATTTTTAAAACGAGGAGAATCCTTGCTTTGAAGAAGCATACTGCAAGGACTAATCAGTGAAGACTAAAAAGGCTATGTTAAGAATATAGGTGCACTAACTTAAGCAATGCAAGGAAAGGAGTGTAATTTATATTTTCTTATTTTTAAATGTGAGCAACCTACCATGGTCCCAGACACTTCTTTCACACTCAATGCATTCTGCATCTGCCAGAGGGCATATACATGCGTGGGTGCTGAGACACTTTCTCCCGTGACACACCCAGGCTTCACAGAAATCACAGATTGCACCCTGCAATCACAGCAAGATATCACCTCAGGATTTCTGCAATACCAATAGAGAGACTTATCCCATAATCCTCAATGTATCCTAGTATCCATTCTCTCACTGGGCTCATTTTGGTTGAATGAGAGTATTGAACCAAACCTTTTTTCCAACCAAGCTGCTCCACAGTTCATGTTTGTTTGTTATTCATTTCTGCAGGATGAAGTATGATGCAAAATAATTTGGTTATCTATCTCAATTCTGTTTTTTACATTTCTTATCACACATTTTTCACATGCAAAATTGTGTCCTCCAGTTGAAACCTGGGATCCATAAACAATAACAATGTTCTGGCAAAAATGAAATTGCAAACAAGACCTGAAAAATGCCTCTAGACTCTTACACCTGAAATCACTCATTTGGATTTTAAACTCTGCTATATTAGAGCACAAGCTCTGCAGAGAGCAAAGATCAAATAACTCATTAGAAGTTAGACTCTTTAACTTTTACTTTGATTAAATTACAAGATCTCCATATCAGCTATCCTTAACTGTAGCATTTGAGAAGCCTTCTCATCCCATACGTAACTAATTACCATGAGCATTACATGCACACAAAGCTAAGAAAACAATGATGAATCCAAATTTAACTGTTGATGCATTCACTCTTGCATCAGTGAATGCATGGCATGAGTTCAGGAACGCCAGCATGTAAAGGCTGGCTATGTTACTGAGAACGGCTGACGGCCAGCTGCAGGCAGAAGCAGGACAGATGTTTAGTCCATTTAATCCAGAGGCTGTGACATATCACACCTTGCTTTCCAGAATGCAGACACTAACATGTCCTTCTAAGAACAAAACTTCAAAGGCCTGAAGCTATGATTATCTCTAATTAAGAGTCCAAATGAGAGGTTTTGTTCATTAAAATTCCCCTCTAATGGAACAGATTCCACTCTGTGATACTAATGATCTCTGCAATACTAAGACAACAGTGACAAAAGTCTGCAGGTTTCTGCAGAATAATCTTATGTTTTAATGAAGGCTGAGAATTGTCTATGGGGCATGTAAGGGTCCAGTGCTGTTCATGCATGTGCTTACGGCCTGCCACCAACACAGACCCATTAGCATCCAGGATGTGTGCTGGAGTTTGCAGGAGCTGAATCTAAAAGTGAAAAATTGGGGGTTTCAGTATAAGGGAAAAATCAGTTTGTTACAGAAAAAAGAGGAAAAAACCAAACTTAGCATGGTACATGCTATCATTCCATAAATCTGTTTTATCTTTTTTCCAGGAAGATTTGCACAGAATATCCTCATAGTGCAAAAAAGGCTGTAATTTTGTATACATACCACCATAGCTAGTCCAGTACTGTACACACCAGCATGTTTTATAACACAGTCTGAAGACTTCATCATGCATTTGGTTTTTCCTGTTTAAAATAAAAAGGCAAGCATCCATAAGAAGAGTATGTAAAAATAATAATAATAAAAAAGTAGAAGTTACAAGCATGTTCATGTAAGAACAGCACTTCAACTAAATGCCTGTGCTTAACCATAAATCTAGGTAAAAATAACGCAAACAAAGATGTTTGCATTATTGCTGCATTCTGCAACCCACCTTCACACCTCTCTTAGGTTAAATTAATTATTGTCTGTTTTCAGTCAAATCTCTTGCCCCTGTACTGAGATAACAAGACAATGTGTTGGTCTTGCTCTGTGTTTTGAGGCACTGGCAAAAATTTCAAATGTGAAAACAAAGAACAAAACTAAGGTCAAAGTCCAGCAACAACACCTTAAAGACTTGTTTAAAACAGCTGCTAGTTCTGTCCCACCATAAAAGCAGCTGAGCTAGGCAGGGAGGGGTGGTGGGGGCATTACTGAGTGTGGAGCACTGGAACAGAGCTACCTTGCTCCCATCCCTCATGGGCTCCTCTAAGAAACATGCTGTTGGTTTATAGTCCCCAATGCTTGATTAAGCATCAAACGGCTCTAATGGTCTTTGTTTGGAAAACCCTGGGTCTCAATATAGTATGGTTGTTGATAGGAATGTTTTTCCTCTAGAAAAATACTCCAGATTAAAATAAATTCAACATACAGATATGAACCATAAGATAGAGAGTGTATTTTTAGTACTTCACTGCACGGTGACAGAAGGGAGACTTATGCAGGATGACACACTGCCACTGCACACTAACAGCCTGGCTTCCAGAAATGCTCAGTATCTGTGGGTCACAACAAAGCCACTGAAAGCTGCACGTCAGCAGCTCTGAGAGTCTAACTCCAAAACAGCCAAATTGCTTAATGACAAATTTAAAATCTGCAACAATGTGTTGAAACAGTGGAACAACAAAATTCACCTCAGTATGAAATGAATATCAACATCTCCTGCAAGCGAGCAGCTGTTTAAAAACAAAGGGCATTTTAGCCTGATTCAGAGCAGTTCTGTCACTAGGAGTCCTTGTCTTCTAATTTCAAAGCATCAGCCCTCTAGCCCACATAAATAACAAGAGTTGCATATTACATTACAACCCCATGCAAGGTGAATAATATATTGTTGCTTTAGTTGATATTGAATTGATCAGAAATTATAAAATCCCTAAAAAAGCAGTATTTATTGGTGCCTTGCTAGCAGTCAGAGCATTTTTTGTTTTGCTGCTGTTACGAAACAATGCTCCACATGGTTAATCTATGGATATAGTCAGATTTCTCAAACGTAAAAGGAAGTGAGACAAATTTTTCCAAAGAAGACAAGCCATGATCCAGGCTTGCAAACTTCTGAGGGTTAGAGGCATATATACTGATCAGACAAGATCACTTCTCAAGGAGGATATTCACAGCAGATTCAAAAGAACCTGCTCCACATCACAGATGTACTTTCAGATAAAGCTACTGTAACACAGGTACTAAGAGTTTAACACCACAAACAGGACTGAGGACAGCTTGTTTGCATTCCTTATTTCTACTCACCACATTGTGCACAAATGGGCAATTTCTGAACAGAATTACAGAAGTAACAAAAAGCTCTATTCTTCTGTCGTCTAGGCACATGGAGGGGAAAAAAAACAAAAAGAAAGTATTACGCTTTAAAAGAAAGCATTAAAAAAATACCTGTAAAATGTCTGAAACAAATATTAAACTACTGGGTTTAGAAGGGTAACAATTCTTACCTTTGGCACTTATCACATTCCTAAAGAGAAGAAATAAAACACTGGTAATTATTTTCATTCTAGTTAAAATATATAAAATTTACAGACCTCCATAGGGAGTTATGATTAAGACTCAAGCCTTTTAATCAATATTCTGTCTGGTGCAAACATAACCTTAAATATAAAGGAAGGCTAGTAGGAAGAATGACATTCTAGTGGCATTAAATGCAGTCAAGGTATTATCACTGGGTTTACATAATTGAAAAATAGGTATTTTAATACAGAACACTTTAGGTTAATTTACCATTGAAGCATTACAAGGATGCTTGGCCAAGTCTATGTTGGCTCTTGAAGCCCTTATCTGCTTCTCACGTTCCCGACGGTTCTCAGCTTTCTTACGAGCACCAGTCTTTTTTTTAGGCATATTTCACTGTCTGTGGGGGGAAAGTAGGCATGGAATGAATGCACACAAAACTATGTATGTAAATACATGAATACACATGACATATCCAGTACTAAACCTGGATGTTACAGTTCCTGCATTAACTGTGCTTCACCTCCATTCATTGCCTTGTCCGAAAGTTTCTTTTGAAATGCAGAATAAGGGAACAATAAGAGGAAGAGTCATGTGATGAACCATAAAGAATCTTGTGATCTGGAAACCTTTGCTGTTCTGAACTTTGTGTTTAACTATCTTTGAAGTGTTTTGCCTTAAAAAAAATGAAACCATTATATCTGTAGGTTTGTTTGTGATGGACCTCTGGTTTTGGTTTGCCTTGCCTGCTTTAATAAGCATCTGTACAGACAGTTGCATCACCAACAGGCAGTCAATTCTAGCAGCTTCAACTCAGAAGAAAAATTAGTATCTTCATTCAAAAGGTCTTACAAACCAAAGAATCTTAACTTTCCTGAACACGGAAATATATTGTCTTGACCAGATACTAAAATTTGCTTTTGATAACACACATAAATCAGTTTTCTTACCCTGTAGCATTTTGCACTGTGTTTAAATCATATTAGCATCATATTTTGTAGTCACAATTATATTGCTGTGCTGCCTGCTGGCAACTGTCATTATTCTACTGTGTGACATTTCTGACACTGGGAGTCCAGTATCAGGCTCCACACTAATTTTCAAACCACTCAAATGCTGATTTAACAACAGAATCTAACGGTTAGTATTCATACCTTGACTTCTTCACATTCCCTCATAATGGAAAGCACCAAAATGACAAACTGTTTTCATGAAAAGCATTGCCCCAGTGCCTACTGAGGACACAGATTACAAGAAATTTTAGATGGCAGTTTTCAGAAAGTCGCACTAAACTAAGTAACAGAACTGCAATGTCTGGTACCTTTAGCAAACCTGTTGAGTGAATATATGCTTTCAAACACCATCCAATAATAACAACATCCTATAGATCAATATTCTTATCCTTCTTTCCTTCTGAGCTTTCATTTAAGTTGTTTGTTGTCTTCGTCCTGAGTTCAAATTTTTAAAGAAATTTATCATCTTTGTAATTTTTGGACTAGAGCCTACCAATGTTATGATTCCAGAAATTATGACAGCACAAACCCTGTCTGCCTTCAATTCTTTTCAAATCAGAATATCACCTAATTTGAAACTAATTAGTATTCAAATGCCTCTGCAGTGTGTTCTACCTTCACTTTTGGCACACTGTTACCAAATGCTCAGGCAGGAAAGACCCAGTGGAATCTGTCTGCAGTCTAGTTCCCCTGAAGGATGTGTGGGAGAGAAAAGTGCATCTGGAGAACCTAAAATAAGAGGTTGTAGGTCCATGCCTGGTTCCCTTCTCAGCCCCAGAGGGTACAACTGTGCTGCCCTACAGAGCACTGGAGCTCCTGAATGCAGAGCATTCTGCACGAGGGTTGTTTCTCCATTTGAAGTTTCCTACTCAGGAGTGAAATGCTGTGCCTGGGTCACAGCAGCAGCTGCGGGAGTGAGCGTGGCTCTCCACCTTAATGGCTGATGCTGTGGCACAAGGAAGCAGAGTTCCGATATCAGGAGGCTGTGTAGGAATGTGGTGAACAGTTCAAAGGAAAAGCCCTAAAATGTGTCATGTGATCACTGGGTCCCCAGTGCTGTGTTCCATTCCGTAAATTTTCACCTCCTGTTGCTCTCCTGCTGCATTATTTGCTAAGGCAACCATGGGCAAAGACCACAGATTTCCCACCACAGCTCCAAAGACTGCTGGTGGATTTTAACTGGTGGTCGTGGTATGTGAGGTGCATTACCAATGCCCAGCACCTAAGTTCTGCTGAAGTCAAGGCTTCTTCTCCTTGGTGAAGTCCCAAAGACACACCCTGACTGCACTAGCAGGTTCCTGGATCTTCTGGGCTGAGCAGGACAATGCCTTGCCTCATTATGTGGTGGTACACTGACCATTCTGCAATCACAGACATCGTGAACAGCTGGAACGAGCTAGTCACTAGGGGGCAGGGAACTGTAGGGCTACCCTTGTCAGGCCACAGATACCAACACCCAGAAGAGGCTTTCCGTATTTCAAGGTTTCTTGTGCTTGACCATCAAACAGCTCCCACCCTATGCATATTCAAAATCTGTTTCACCACTTGTTACAAAATTACAATTAAAATTTTAAAAAATTGTATTAACAGTAGTTCATACTTAAAAGGATCATGGACTGAACGCCCTAATAATGCAAAAATCATTTTTCAGGCACTGTGTGTGTAATGTGATGCCCATTACTTACTCCATCTTTTGGAAGCAAGGTGACTAAAAACTGCACTGTGGGCCCGCAGCATTTGGGGGCTGCTTTGCTATAAGTGCCCAGGTGTGCGGGGCTTTCCTCAGGTGCCCTTCTGACCCACTCCCTCCTCAGGAACAGCACCTCGTCCCGCTGGGAGCTGGACGAGACCTGCCCGAGGCTGTGAGGTGAAGAGCCGACAGCAGGGCTGCTCTTCGGGTGTACACGCACACTGCCGGTGTTCAGCTTTTATCGTTTTCCCTCATCTTCAGTATTTTCGCCCCCCAAACCGTGCCGCATCACGATGCCAACCTGGATCGCCGTACTCCGCGTTTCCCGGCACTCGGCTATGTGGATGCCGGACACCGCTTTGCTTGCTCGGGCACGGAAGCCCCAAAGGGGCGGAACCGAGACCCTCAGCGCCTCTAACCCGGCCCCTTTGAGGCACCGCCACCCCTTCAGCGCTCTGGGTCCGCCCCCGCTCCCCGCTCCCATTCCCT
>VWPU01025883.1:0-17782 GCA_013398955.1 Callaeas wilsoni
CACCTGTCCAAACCGAGACAAGTCCCAAGCTGGTTGTGACAGTACACGGTCTGGGTGAAGTCACCAGGGCACTGGCTCGCATCTGGAAAAAGGGGCTCCTTCTGAGCCCTTTGGAGGTGCTCAGGGCCTCCTGCATCTCCCAGGCCACCACTGCAAGCCAGGGGAAAGGCTCCCAGAGTGGTGGGAGCGTGGGATGTTAGCAGCACCATCAGACCATAGCATCCAAAACGGAAATTTCCCAGCTTGCTCTGTGCAACTAGTTGATATTAAATCCTCAACTTCTTGCCTAAAATAAACACAATTGAGCAAACACATAAAAATATGTCTGTATTCACAGACAGAAATACACTTACACGCCACATAGCTGGAGTTTCAAATGTTTCATTTGCCCAGAATGCTGCTTCAGCAAAACCAAAACTATTTGCAGAACAAAGTCAGTCACAAAAACCCAACTTTCCCAGCTCAGAAATTTCTGGGGGCAAAAGCAACAATGGCTATTAAAGTGAAACTGCCTGCCAATGTATTTCCAAACCAGAGAGCTGCAGATGAATCCAAATGGTCCCATTTCAACACTGGAATAAATTTAGACAAACAAACAAGTAAATTGAGACTAGCATGAAACTACTGGAAGTTATCAAGCCAATCTACATCTCTACCCTTCCTTCTTCCTTGGAATTACCAGCTTCTCACTAGCAGTAAGAAAGTAAAAGAGCTCAAATTTTTGTCTCAGCTCAAGACAGGAAATAGTCCTGAAATCTCAAATATTTCCATGGATTAGATTTTTCAAAGTTTTATTACTTATTTACAGTATTTCATGGTGCTTCTGAAATACCTCCTGCCGATGGTTGAACTAAAATAACTTCATCTAATTGAGCAGAGGAACCAAGATGTTTTGGTGGTGCATCAGGGATGTTTGTCAGCTGTCTGGGTCCCGTCAGGGGGGCTGCAGCCAGCTGAATTAAACTGCATATGCAAATCTTAATTAATTAGCAATTAGGTATGGCAGCTTGTCAAATTGCATAGCCTGGCACTGAAAGATGCAGACTGTGGCCACATCCTTTCGGAGCCTCAGCCCTTAAGCAGGGCAGCATTAAAGCTTTTGTGACAGGGATGTGTCGCTAAGCTGTGGGCTTTGGGAACATCCAGCTCAGTTTCAAGGACCAGAAAATGGATGGAAATGTATTGGAGGTGGTCTATCCCAAATTTCTCTGTACAGGCATAGAAGAGGGGGTGTGGGGTTGTGGGCTCTTTTCTCCCCTCACAGGTCAGGTGTGTTTGTGACTCTGCAGGAGGTGGATATCCCATCTTGCAGAGGCAGAGGTCTTGCCTTCCTGGAGGTCTTACCAGCCCACATCAGAATCCACCTCTCTGTGGATCTGTGCCACTGCTGGGACTAGCTCAATCCACGCCAACAGAGGAATCTCCTTAAAGCCGAATTTAATTTTGGATCATCTTGGCTGGAGTCTGTGGGTGTTCACGTGGATGTGTGCACCAGGACAGGCTGTTGGGCAGCTGAGCCAGGGCTGTGGTGGTGCAGAACATTGGGACCACAGAGCACGTTTCCCGTCACAGCCTCTGCCCCGTGGGAGGAAATGCTCCGCTGCACGGCTGCAGGCACTGCCTATATCCAGGTGTTCTGTGGCTTCCATGGAGCCACCATTTCCAGTGTCCCAGTATGTGTAGGAGGGGCTGAGCAGAGGAGTTGGGACAGCAGGACAGCCAGGGCCTCAGTACCCTTGGGAACACCATGCCTGCTGGAAGCGCCTTCCAAGGGTTTTTCTCTCTAAGCTTGCGGCTCACGTCCTGCTGCTGCTGTTAGCCAGCCGGGCCAGAATCAAATCATTTATTTCCCACAGCCTGAAAATAAACACATTTCAAACCAATTTATTTTGGGGACCTTTACACATTTTCTAACAGATTTTCCAGCAGACTTCTGGTGCATTAAAGCCCACTGACCACTGCCATGGTTCCTCCCGTGGGCCCCTCAAGCTGCCCTTATGTTTCCCAACAGGACAACGTGATGGAAAAACACCGACCTACATTTCCCCATGAAAAGTTTGAAGTGCCACGCAGGAGTGGCACCACAGCTTTCAGCCAAATGACGTGAATGGCTGCCCACATTCACCTGCACTTTAAGTCATCACCGACACATTGAGTCTAGGAGCAATGGTGGGAGCCAGACAGGGTACATTAGAGACCCCCACAGGGATGTTATTGTGCTGCTGTGTTTTTAATATCATTAGACAGGAGATAACCTATCTCCACAGATAAAAACAGGAACCCAACATGAAAAATGCAGCCATTATCCAACAAGACACAGCTTCTTTGTGAAGCTGTGAGTGGAGGTAAATGCATCCAGGACTGAAATTTCAGTTTGTTCCAGCTTCCTCCTGGGGCCAGATCTACACAAAGAGAAAGAAAAAGATTTGTTTCTTTTAGAAGAGGTGTAAAGCTCTTTACATATCACCAGGTGCCTCAGGCAGCATGCTGACCAGGTCTACTCATTCCGTCTCATTTTGTTAGAGCTTTAATCATGTTAATGACAGTCCTAACATTTCAAAATGGCTCTGGATCAGCAGCTGAACTCTGAGCATTTCACCGCAAAGAAGAGGATTCCAGAAGTTAGACTCCATTCTCAGGGGTCCTGGCACCCTCTCTGCTCTGCACCAGCATCTTAAGGACATCTCCTGAGGAGATGGAGAGGTGGTCCTGGCTGGAAATCATGTTCTCAGTCCCCTCCTGCACATTTCCTGTTACAGCTCTTTGCATCAAGCGGGACCTTGCAGAAGTCTTACTTGGGGGTCCATGACTTCAGCAGTACTTGCAAAAATAAAGACAGCTTAATCCAGAGCAGGAGGAGGCAGAGGGGAGAGGACAAACGTGCCCAAGTACATAGAAAGGAGCTGCAAAGGGGACTGGAATAAGCAGAGATCAGCTCCACTGAGTACAGACAAAACCAGCTGCAGACCCTCAGCAGGGAAGGTTTAGGTAAGACATTAGGGGACATTTCCCAATGCTATGGGTATCACAGCACAGGAATCAGGTGCCAGGAGAAGGCAGGAGGTCTCATCAGCCCCATGCCTGGTTGGGCAGTGCTGGGCTCAGCTCAGGGCAGGAGCATGGGGTTGCTGGCTGCTCCGTGGTCGCTCGCAGTATGATGACCTCCACAAAACACAGAGGAGACAGCACTGTCAGCTCTGCCTTGGTACCCCCGCCTCAGAGCAGGCAGGGAACAGCTGATGTTGTGTCTGCACTGGCATCCTACAGGTCCTGTTAATCACACTGAAATAATCAAGCCCGGAGGAGGAAAGTCAAATACATTAACTGCTAATTACAGGCGCTGCTAACCCCGCAGGCACTCTGTGCCCCCATCACCAGCTCGGCACAAAGACACGGCGCCTGGCACTGTGAAGGGGATGTGACAGCCCTGAGCATGACCTGCTGGCCTCACCACCCCGTTGTTAACACCTCTCTTCTTCCTCATTGGAGGGAACTCGCAGCCTCCTGAGCACATGCACAAAGCACTAATTAAAGGATGTGTTAATGTTCCTGAAATAACCTCCCTGTTGGCTCCCTCTGTGACCTTGGGCAACATCTTTGTCCCCCCTTTGCAGGGAGGACAGTGCTTGGCCAGAGCCTGGCATGGGGCAGAGGGGAGGCTGAGAGCCAGAGCTGCAGTGGTCTGATCCAACATGGCATTGCATGTCCACGTGGTGAAAATGCATGAAAAGCTTGAATCCTGCTGGCATTCCTCTTCTGCCTGCCCATTTCAGCTCTGCTGGTCTCTTCTCAGCACTCAGCAATGCAGCCAACGTGGAGAATCTTGAAATAACAGGACAGTATTTAGCACAACTGGAAGCTCTAACAAGAGGAGATGAAATGCTGGAAATCAGACCTCTGAGCTGCACAAAACACCTCTTGAAATGCAGGGAGCCCTTCCTAAGAAGCAGCAAACCTTTGTAATTTTTTTCTCCATGGTCCAATCCTGCACCAGCACCAGAGCAGGTTTCCATTTCAAACCCAACCTTTCTCTCAGCAGAAGCGAGGCTAACCTGGCACTCAAGACTGAGGGCACAAAACCAGGAATAGCAAATTGTGCTTCAAAGCAGCGACTGTGCCCAGGTGTCTCATTGCTGCAGCCAGACACCCACCTCCTGGGCAGCCTCTAATCCACAATCACCACACAGACCTCATTTCAACCAGCACGCCTCAACCGACCTATTTAATTGCCCGATATTCATCTCTTTATGAATCGCTAATTACTATGATCTTATTTGTGTTTGCACTGAATAGATGCCCAAGCAGCATCAGGCTCATTCTGCCACATTACTTGCCAGGTCTTTTACCGAGCTATGGATGCAGATCTCCTTTTCCAAGTGAATTTTATTCCTTGCGTTAACTTGGCTTTACATACAAGGCTTTAAACATGGAACAAATTAACTAATTAGCCTCAAGTAATCCAGTGACCAAAACAGGCCATGTTTCATGGACTGTTTTCCAGCCCATACTGTCCTGGAAGCAACTGCAGCTGAGGGGGTGGGATATTTTCTCAGTGGCTGCCCTGGGGATCTCCCCACACGTGCACCAACTTTAGCCCTCATGAAAACCACCATCAAGTTTAGAGTAAAAGTTGGACCCACATATCTCTAGACAAATCTTTCTGATTGGAAAACTAAACATTTTCACCAGAAAGAGAACAACTGGAAAAAAAACACTGCAGTTCAGGCCAGGCAGAATGGGGCTGCCTACAGTGCGGTGATGGCTTATAAAAAAGAATTTCTGAGCCTCACCTGCCACAGTTTGTATGTGTAATGTGGGGTCAGTCCCGTCACCTGGGGGATGCATTTTATCCCCTCCTGCAGGTCACATATCTCAGTGCTCTAGGGAAGCCCGGTGCCCGAGGCCATTTCCCAAGACCCTTCTAAGTCTCTTTTCAATGAAACACCATGGATATCCACATAATTCCTCCTCTTTTACATTCAGCTCCAAAGCAAGCTGGCTGGTAAGTGCAGGAACTCAGCCCGTGGGCAGCCAGCTCCCAGCCTGACCCCCAGCCAGGGCTCCATACCAATTGCTCTGCACAGGCTTTTATGGCTCTTTCAGCTGCACTCAGCTTTGATTGTGCCTGATCAAAATGCACACGGGGCCGGTGTTGATAATCACTGATGATCAGGAGCTTTTAGGAAGCAAATGACGGGGCCAATGCTTGCTTGATGGATCGGGTCATTAGGAGCAGCTGTTTCCCTCCTTGACTTGCTTTTTGAAGGGAATTTTTGTTGTCATTTTTTCTCTTGCCCCTCTGGGAAGCTGTTTGAAGGTATTTTGAGGGCCTCTGACTATTGCACCTTCTTAAAAACATAAAGGTTTTGGTGTGTGTAAGGGGCAAGGTCAGCATAGTCCTGCTGTGTCCTGGTTGGCATGCACAGCAGTGGGTTTGAACAGTAATTTCTGCATAAATCAGCTGCTGATCCTGCTGGTGCTCAAACACTTCTCCTGGCTGCAATTGGAGCACCTTTATCATCACAGACCCCCTGGTGAGGACAGAGGCATAGGCATGGTGCAGAGGGATTAGAGGCAGTTTCTAATGCAGTATTCGTGTTCCTGAGCTCTGCCTGCTTATCTGGGTGGGCTGAAGGCATGAAGGGCTCCTCTGTGGTGGCCCAGCTGTGCAGCATCACCTGGGGATTTGGGGGTGAGGAGCTGCTTGGGAGGCAGTGAGGCAGCCCCCACCCTGCTTGGTGAAACCTTGGTGGGATGCTGTGCCAGATCAGGTTCCTTCCTCAGTGAAGAGCTGTGATTTTCCAGATTAGACTTCAGTCCCCCAGGACAAAGAAGCAACTGTAATTACCATCCACTAATGCAAAAGAATATAAATATGGTGGCCACAAATACCTTCATGCCCTGGAGGAACTAAGCTGCTGTCAGAAATTAGGGAGTTTGTTACAAACCCCAGGATGTTTTCCCAGCCCACTTGATGCTTCCTTTCCCTGTCCTTCTTGGGACCTCAAATCAACCATCAGTGGCCTCTCCAGAGCACGTTCCCACCGTACAGATGGAGCCAGAGCCCTGCTGCACGTCAGACCTAGCTGAATTTCAGAAAGGGTAGTGCGAACTGGCCTCCAAATCCTGCTGGAATGCAAGCCCCAGGGAGAAGCCAGGCAAGGCAGAGTGAAGCAGTATTTAGAGGAACCCATCAGAGATGGTATGACAGCTCTCCCTGCCTGTAGGGATTTGGCAGCCCTGGACTGGAGCCAGGCTGAACTGCTTTATACAGCCACAGTAGGTGTTTCTGCCGTGGTAGGGCTGAATGCATCCTCAGAGAGGTTCATCCTTAGATGTCGCACTGGTCTCTGGGGATGGGTGTGCACACAAGGTTAATTGTAGGTGCTGAGTATCTACTTCCCTGAGGACACCTAGTTCAGCCCTCCTTGCTCTGCTGAGACACTGTCTGTTTAGGAATTAATTACAAATGTGAGAAAAAAAAAAAAAATTGTTTAATAATAATTAAAAAAAAAAAAAGAAATAAAAGAGGGAGAGGAAGAGAAAATTTGCCAGAGCCATATATTAAAAACAAATTATGTTCAGCAGGCAGGTGAGTCAAGGCCCGCCAGGCAATTGGGAAGGCAGCGTGCAGGCGGTAATTGAAAAGAGTGAGACGCAAGCGAACAGCCAAAGCGCTGGCATAATAACTCCCAGCACACATACCATCACAAAGTTAGCAACAGGCACTGGCTGGGGTAGGAGCTGCCCTATGCTGTGTTCTGGGGACCCCTGAAGCCCCTCAGCACTGTGGGATGGGGTCTGTGTACCAGGGAGCAGGGCAGGGAACTCAGTGGTGACTCCTGACGGTGTTTCCTCACAGGGCTCCTCCCTTGGGCGTGATGAACCTCAGATCACCCCCAGGTGTTTATTGAATCTGAGTTAGTGCCAGGGCTCCCGTTACAGCTCAAATTATGGGTTATTGCAGAGCATGAGCACTAAATACCTGCTGCAGGAGGGATGCTGTTGTCCCTTGTCAATTGTCTGCTTCTGTTTCTGGCTCCCTCCCTGGAGGAAGCCTTGGCATCCCATCCTTCTCCACTTCTCCTGACATCCCTGCTGGGTCCAGCCTTTGTCCCCAGGAAAGCCATCGATCTCTCCCTGGGAGCAGCTCTGGCCAAGGCTCTCCCTGAGGCTGCCAACCCTGGCTAGCAGCTGAACCGGAGGTGTGCAAGCAGGCAGCCCTGTACCTGGGCTGTGTATCTGCGAGGCACTCCTCCTCTGGGGTCAGGTATTTCCTCGCCTGGTGAACTCATGAAGTGTGATGAAGGTCCTTCTCTTCAAGGGGAGCAGACCACCTTGCCTGCTGCAGAGAGAGCCCCTCCTGCTGTGACACTCAGCCTGTGCTGGCTCCCATGCCCAGCTGCTCCTGGGGGAGAATTGGGGATACAGGGCAGCCTTTTGGTCTCCTCCTCTTCACCACCTAATAACCAGGAGTCTTGAGAAACAAGGAAGTGGTGGCAATGAAATGGGGACTGGGAGTGCTTTCCATCCTACTGCTTTGCTTGGGTCCTGTCTACACATTGACAATTGGTACAGGGTCAGGCCCTGCGTTTGCACCAGTGAGAATCTGCAGAGCACCTGCATCCCAAGGAGTGCAGCAGATCCTCCACTTAACGGCTACCCTGACCCAATTCCCATCCTAGCCACTCTCACCAGGACTCTTGCCCTCAGGACATGTTATATATAACATCTGCTGCTGCTGGTAATTTCTTCTCTAAACCCATTCCCTCCTCCTCCCATCGCTCCCTTCCTTACAGTTCCTTTGTAATCGCGTCATGGTTTGGGCTCTATTGCTTCAATTGCTTCACATCCAATGGGTCAAGCAAGATCAGGACTCATTTATGAGAGATGCTGTATATGCAGAGACCATCCCTGCCCTGGGAGCTTAGGGATAGCTCAACAAGCCGCAGTTTATCCAGGGAACAGAGACAGAGAGAGAGGAGGTAACTTGCCCCGTGCTGCACAGAGGACTCTACATGAGAAGCAGTCCCAGCCCAGGTGCAACCATGGCCCCACATAAGGCATGTGGAGTGCTAAAAACAAGACAAACTAAGCGCAGATGGCATAAAATCCATGCAGTACATTGAACTGTAATGATTCTGACAATAAAGCAACCCAATAAATATTATGAAATGAAAACAGCCCTCCGGGAGCGTTTGCAATCGATTGCTGAGAGCTGGCATTTGTGCAGCAGATTACGTGTGAGACAGGTTTGCTCTGCCTTTTCTTCTTTCCCTTTTAAATGCAGAATGAAAAGAGCTCTCTGGAGTGGATGTTGGGGGGAGACTCCCTCCCTCCTGTGCTTGGGCGCTGTCAGAAAAGGAGAAAAAGGTGAGCGAGATAGGAGAGGCTGTGAAGCCAGTGGGGTGGGAGTTTAGGGGTGCAATTCCTGTCCTTGCAAGCAGTGATAATTCTGTCTGCATCCCCCTCATCCCAGCCTGCAGAATTAGGGTTCTGTTTCCTACCCTGAGACATTCATATCCCAATGGCTGGTGCATGATATGGGTCTCCTGCCCCAGCATGGGGTGAGGGGCATTATCTGGTGTGCGTGGGGCTGAGCAATGGGATCTGGAGTGTTTTCACCTGTGCTGGGATGGACTTGGTGTAGTGGGAGAAGCTTGTTTGCCATTGGCGCCTTGCAAAGACAGAGCTCTGCCCTTCCTGCCTCCCTATCCCTTACTTGAGCATGGGTGGCTATAAATGCTCCTTGGCTGGCCTGACACACAGACCAGAGTTGTGCTGGGTCTCATGGAGCTGCTGCAGTGAGGCTGGGAATGCTGGTGTATTTAGGATCACTGCTTGGAATCTCACCCAGTTTCTCTGGTCTTTGCCTGCCATGGGCTACTCATAGTGTGAATTTACCACCACAGCCTGGATCTTCCTTTCACATATCCCCTGTCCCCTTGGTGCCTCAGGAGATACTCAGCAGAGCCAGCCCTCATTCAGCTTCCACCCATCTCCCTGGATGGATTATCTGATGCTGTGTGCCCACCATGGAACACAGGGAGGTCCCTGCTCCTGCTTCCTGGCTGGCGTTGACTATGCACCTGGGCATTCCAGGCAGCTAAGCCAGGCTCTGACCTCCCTCACACACAGCCTGGCCATGCACTCCCCTTGATTTTCCTGGCTCCTGCCTGCTCCCTCTTGAATCCTCTCCACTGGGCTAATTAATCCCATTCCGAGTGATGGCCTTTTTACTGCTGCTAATTACAGGAACACCAGCCTGTGAGATAAGTGTGATTGGCTGGAAACCTGTGGTTTTCAACGAGGTTGGTCAAACTCACAGGATGTGAGGGGGGTAAGGGAATTCCTCATAAATTTAAGACATGAACCAGGCCGGCAAGGTATCTCTTCTGGTGTGAGGCGTAGGATCCATTGGATGAAGCAAGGTGGAGCCAGGTTCCAAAGTAAATAAGAAATACTTCCAGCAATAAGTAGTGGATGTTCAGCAACCTGGTCACGATGCTAAATGCTTACCTGGATGGCAGGAAAGGCTGGGCAATTTTATAGAAAAGAGAAGTTTGTAGTTACATGGGAATTCTGTCTTGCTCAGGAAGTCCCTGAGCTATGTGGCTGCTGCATCTTTAGCAAACACTCAAACACTGGCAAAAGAGGGCCCATGTCAGCAAATCTCGGTGCTGAGCAGGGCTCCTCCAGCACACAAACCCTCCTCAGCCAGTACCTCTTCCTCCCTGCTTTCCACTATCACCATTTCATCAAAATCATCTTTCTGCAGACTCGAGGCAGGGCACTGAACACTGAGAAACATTGCTCAGGCATTGCTGGCATGTTTGCCACGAATAGCTCTGTATCAAAAGAAATACATTTTAAAGCTGCTGCGACATAGCAAGAGCTGTCTTAGAGAGTGTGTTATCTCATCAAGCGTGCCCAGAGTGAGCTCAGCTCTTTCACCAGCCTCATTTTTCTGAGCAGCAGCTGATTGCGATTTACCAAGTGACACCTCTAGAGCTATGGTTTGGTTTTTTTATTAAGTTGTTTGATTTTTGTTGTTGTTGTTGTTGTTATTGTTGTTTTTCATTTTAGAGAGCTCTTCTGTGAACAGCTTAGACAGGAACGAGAAGAAGAAAAAAAAAAGAAATAACAATTAACCCTCATTGGGGAGTGAGGATAAATAGCTCCACCTATTGCAGGTATTTCACAGACTGATGGCATGACCAGCTGCTGGGTGCATGACAAGAATGGGCCCAACTCTGCTCTCAAATACCAGAATAAATTTCAAGTATCTGTGCTAGAGTCAAAAGTTATTACACTGGATTTTTATCAGTGTGAGTGATAGCAATTGAAGGTTTTTTCTGGGCATTTATAAATAAAAACTTTCCTGCTGGCTTAATAGATACACTTCTTTGCTAACTGGGGGTAATCGTATGCATTTTGATATCAGCATCTGCTAAATAAGTGCAGGGCTGTGTATTAATGAGGGTGCTGCAAGAACTTTGGAGCACAGGCTCAGAATTCAAAACAACAGGGATGGATGGGAGAGAGTGTCTGGAATCAGCCAGATGAAATTTAGTACAGAGAGCACAGGGTACCACATTTGGGAGGGATAAATGAATGCATGAATGCATAGACAGGAGAGCCTGGAGAGGCAGCAGGATGGCAGGCAAGGATCAGGGGGTTCAGATGGATGACTAACTTAGCATGAGTCAATAGTGTGATGGTTTAGCAAAAAGGGCAGCTCACCTCCTGGGATGCATTAATGCTGGATGTTGGATGTAAGCCATTGAAATCTGCAATTCTGCTTTGTCTGAGCTGTGTCCAGGTCTGGACGCTGCAGCTGAGGGCACCTGCAGATGAACTGAGAAGAACAGCAGCGTGTTTGAATGGAGGGATGCTAAAGTGGGCCAGAAATCAATGTTTCCTTCCTGTGAAAACATCTGTTTTTCAGAGGCAGAAAAGGAAGGGCATTGGCTCAGCCCATTTCTGAAAATGAACCTCAGACTTTTCTCAGTTTGACCCTATGGGACAATAGTGCTCGCTTTTTCCTATTTCTGTCCCTCTTACCTTTGTCCTGGGTAATTTGGCCCTGCCCCAATGGGATCCCATCCTTTGACACAGCAGCTTTCTTTTGGTATGCCTTATGATGCAGAGCAAACCATTCTCACTTCCTGTTTTGCAGGTTATCTCCATTCCCACTCACATTCCTTGGGTTTGATGAGAAATGAGCTCCTTGACTGACTTCGGGGTAGGGAGTCTGGCTTCAGCATTCATGCTCCAGGCTTTCCCTTTGTGTTATTCCCTTAAAAGCTAAAAAAAGGGGCTTCTGGGCCAAAAACATATCTCATCATTGTGACATGCACTATGTGTCTGAGCAATATTTGGGAAAAAGGTAACCCAGAGAGCCAACACCCCCTCTCACCTACTGCTCATGATACCTGTGCTCAGGATCCCAAGGACAAACAGCAGTAAACCAGAAAGCAGCTGTTTATACATGGAAGTGGAACTGCTTTGGGTCTGGCCCTTTCTGACTGGAAAATAACTGGCTCCTTGGCTCCAAGACAGCCTGTGAAGTTGCTGGGAGGCTGCAAAAACAGTTCATTATCCACTGCTCGATGAAAGCAGGAGGCAGAGTTTTCCACACCGGCTCCTTCCTCTTTGCAATGCGCTGTGCATAGCGGCTTCTGGGTGACATTAGCGTTCAGGAGGGCGTGTGTACACCGGAGGAATACAGGAATGCTGAGCGTATTCCAGAGAGGCAACACAGCCTGTGGATTAAGCTCCTCTTTCAGCGATATTAGGGCAAACCTGCAGGAGGTCTCTTGAAATCAGAGGGATAGATTATCTTGATAATAAAAGCAATCAGAATCCGTCCTGCCCAGGATATTTAAATGACACTGCCAACTGCAGGAGTGTCAGGGATGTGCCTGGGACTGGTGCAGGCAGTGTTTTTCACGGGGATGTCGCAGTGCCTGTGGATCTGGCAGGGCAGAGGGAGGGAAGATGGGAAGGACACCCTGTGCCATTCACCACTCTGACCCCACGGTATCACTGTGTGGGATGGGCAGGGGAACAGGGCAGCAGGGCAGTGTGAGACTGAATGCCTACACCTAGAAAACAACAGCCTAGAGAGCGATTTCGTCTCTTCCAGCAGTGGCTGAAATGAGTCAGATGAACCATCACCCCAAAAGGACTTAATTTCTCCTTCCCTTAATCTTGCCCATCTCTGCACTCCTGCCTGGAGAGCACCCAGGCATGCTGCTCTTCTCCAGGGTCTCAGCACCCCAGGCACAGACCCATGCGCCATACTGGCCTTGGCAAGGATGGATCCTTCGTATGCCTCCTCCTCCCTCTCCTTGCCCATGTCCTTGCATGGCTAACACAGCCCTCCTGGGCATACAGACAAACCTGCTGTCCTCCAGATGCATGTGTCACCTATGGCAGCTGCAGGGTCTCTTTCAGACAATTTGAGGGGCTGTCAGGGCACACCACCACGTAAGTCCATGCCCTGGGAGCTCTCTCCTAACACTGCCTGGCATCCAGGGTACTGTCCTGCTAGCTGGGGTCAACCTGTGTGACACCAGTCAGCTTGGTGTTGGATGCTGAGTGATTTACTGTGCTCTCCACCAGCTCAGTGACACCCCCTTGGTCTTCAGCTGTGCAGAATGCCAGGCTGTATTTGTGTTGTTTATCTGCCTCTCCCAAAGGGTTTCGGGCTTAGCTGGATTCTACCAGGAAAAGTCACCTGGCTGGGCTGGGGAGAAGAGCCCTGACTTGTCAACAGTCCCCTGTCCCATCCCACCAGACCCAGATGAGCGGGTTCTCAGGGCCAGGGGCTTGCTCTCAGGAATGTGGTGGGAGCTGATACAAGTCAGCTCTCGCACAAGCCGGAGCACTCTGATGTCCGCTGCTTAAGAGGGCTCGTGAGCTGCGTCTGAAGCACTGTGCTCAGATGAGATGTGTCCTATTCAGAGGGCTGCACTTCCCTGTCAGCTTCACCTTTTGATTCCTTCTGGCCTTTGTTCTGTCTTTTTTTTTTTTTTTTTAAAACAGGGTTTTAGAAATGAGGCCAGTGCTTGAATATAAAATGCCACTTATTTTTAAGGAATAGCAGACAGGTCACCCCGTTCAGTATTTGAACAGTGATACCTCTGGTTTACCCCATCCTGTCTGCCAAGGGAGGGCTATGGGGGTAAAGTCTGCCCCACGTGTTGCTGTAGGGGTGCAAAGGCACAGCTGCTGCACACACACACACACACTGAACCAGGAAGAGACACCTCACAAAAGCCTTTCACACCACGTCCCACACCAACTGTGCATGAAAAGCTGTCACCCACATTCCCCGTCATACAGCCTTACTGCCTAAATGCATTGCCAGAGCATCTCTTTGCACCCAAACACACATCTCCAGCCTACAGATCCTGTTGCTTGAATATTTTGCTCCGTTTATCACACACAGACACACATCACCTCTCTCGTGCATTTCTTCAAACGTACAGAGGAGCATGCAGAGCCACAGTCTCCACGTGCTATCACCTCAGTGATCCTCTGTGGGAGATCACTGCTTGGTCCCTCATTAGCAAGAAAAACGAAGCTAATCAGGAGCAGCAGTGGCCACAGGTCTCTCCTGGGGAAACAGAAGGGCTGAGCAAGCCCTGGGTGCTGCGTGCAGATGGGTCTCGTGGCCCCGGAGGTGTCGCTTCCACAGCTGAAATAAGAATTGCCACAGATCCATGTGACATTTTGAGTCATAGGCTGCATGCACAAGGGTGTCAAAGGCCTGGCTGAGAGCAAAGTGCGAGGCAGAGATAAGCCCCTGTTTATTACCAGTGGAGAGATGTCAGACCTTGCTTTTCTCCTCTGAAAAACAGACCTGGTGATTGCCTACAGCTCGGGCTGCTCAGAGAGGGCAGGCTCCAAGGGGCAGGCTCTGATCCTGAGGATCCATGGCTAGCTTGGCATCTCTGAGATAGAATTTCCTCCAAAAGACACCCAAAGCATATTTCCCCATCCCCTCTGTTCCAACAGGCTCTCTGGAGGTACAACAGGTTGCTGCTGCCAGTTGCCAGCCCCGGCAGCCCCCGAGGGTTGCTGATGTCTCTGTCTCCTGCACCTTTTGGCACCTCTGTCTCCCTGCAGCTCCCCATCCCTTGTGCTCCCAGCTACGGGCACTGAAGCAGGGACAGCCAAGCATGAGACACTACGAGCTGCAAGGAAAGAAGCCGTGCAACCAGGCGAAGGGTAAACGAGGCTTTTGAGTGATCTGATTATTGCTGTTTCCTCTTGTCCCATTTTTCTGACAGCAAAGGGACCCCTGACCTCGGCACTGTGCTGTTTCAGCCGCCGCCTTTGATTTCCTGTACCAGGGATGCAGCCGGCTCCACACCCAGGTTTGCTGGCAGACGGATTTCTGAGACCATGTGTGTCTGAGGTTTGATCTCCTTTGCTTTGTGCCGCTGCAGAAAGAAAAACTGAGCTGTGCTGTGAGAAATTCCTCAAAAGAAAGGAGGGGAAGCATTACCCAGCAGGGCAAGTCACACAGCTCAGGAACCGGCTGCCTCCTGTCACTGCAGCATGCCCAGAGGTCTTGAGCAAAGACAGGGACCTCCTGTCTTACCCACAGATGGGTCTAAAGGGATGGAAATTAGCAGGAGATTGGACACTGAGGTTAGGACAGGGCACTGAAACTGGAGCTCCTGCCCAAACCCGGGGATGCTCCTCTTCCGCTTGGGGTGACTGAGCAGGAGGTGCATGGTGTAACCTGCCTGCGAATGGCAGAGGCATGATGTGAGGCCAAAATCATCTCCTTGGGGTTGGAGAGGATGCAGGATCTGCTGTGGATGCCATGTACAAGCCCTGAGTTTCAGAGCATGGTGTCAGCAGCCTGTAGCTGGGATTGGGAAAGGAAAATTGATCAGGTTGAGGCAGGAGGAGGAAGCACTGCAGCACTGAGTCCCCCAGCCTGGCAGTGACAGGCAGTGCCCCTCCATCCGCTCTTTCCTGGGGGCAACCTAGCTCTGTACCTCAGCTGCTCACCCCTCAACTCTTCTTTAGCTCAGATGTCTGGTGCAGCTGCAGACAGTTCCCTAAGCACATCCTGGAATCATGGTGTGCTGCGTGCTGCTTGCTTGCAGGCACAAAATGCCATTTTCCATGGTTTCATGTGCCTACAAGACAGGTGTTCTCCAGCTACTGGGAGAGATTTACAACAGCTTATCTCCTCTTCTCGATGGGCGAGACAGCTCTGATGCAGTTTGGGCATTGTTTCTCCCTCCATCATCAGAGAAATTGGAGCCAGGATGCCTGTGCTCCCATCTGGGATAAGGCAGCACTGATGAGAGAGGGGGCTGGGCCTGGAGAACTGGAAGAAGATGTCTCCAAAGTCCGTCAGCACCAGGAGGGAAGCTGCTGAGACCTGATCTGAGTGGCCTTCAGCCTGAATACACACAGTTGCAGTTTAGCTGGCCTGACCCTTGATCTCAGGGTCCATCTCCTGCCAGGAAGGACAAAGCTCCTTGGCACAACAACTCACATGGCTGCAGCCGCTGCTGGGATGATGCAGAGCAGTTGGAGGGCGGCAGATGCAATAGTCTTGAAGGGTTTAGGCAAGTGGAGACAGGCAGGAGGGAGGGAGAGGGCAGGGGAGGAGAGCAGGCACACCGGAGTGGGAAGAGAATGTCAGGGGAGCAGCAATATATGGAAAAGACAATTAAGACCAAAAAAAAGAGGCAAGCGAGACTTAAAAGGTAACTGACTAGAAAATTAAAATTATTCAGCCACAGAAAATAGATCTAATGGGCTTCAATGTGATGCAGACTCCAGCATATTGCACAAACAACATGTGATGGGGAGTTTCCTTAAAGGGGATGAGGAACCAAGGGGAGCCTCAAGTCCTCTGTGGTCTCTAGAAACCACTTTCCTTCCCGCTCACAGGAGCAAGCACCTTCCAGGCTCCTTTTAGGCTCCTGTCTATGCCTTGGTTTTCTGTTGCAGATGCAGGTCCCTGGCTGCCAAACTAATCTCCCCAGGGTGGATCAGGCACATTTGTCCCCATTTTGCAGCTGGTGGCTTCAGCACAGGATGGCAAGGTTGTGCAGGTGCAGGTGGCCACATGTGTCCTTTGCCTGCAGGGCAAAATGCCTCTCCTGTGGCTTGGGGAATTAATTACTCCACCCTTCAACCTGGATTTTTTTTTGATAGCTCCTCCAGCTTGCTGAAATTGTTTTAAATTCTAAAACCCTGCCCTCCTCAGCCCTCGAAATCCCTCACAGCTTGCTGATGCCTGTGGATGGAAGACGTACCCTCTGCTTTCCATCACCTGAACCATCCCTTACAGCATCAGCTGAACTGGGGCAGCCCATGCCCACCCTGTTCACCAGGCTCAGCAGGAGAGTGATGGAAAAGATCATTGGGTGTCCCTGCTAAAAGCGAGAGGTGATGGGGACTGAGGCTGTGGACACCAGGAAGGATTGTGAGCACTGGCGCAGCGCTGGTGCTGCCGAGAGCTGGGTCCCAGCTTTGCTGGGGCTGTGCAGGTTGCTGGAAGGGTAAAAGCTCATGCAGAGGGGGAATGCAAAGGTGCACGCTTGATGTGGATGAGCTGGGTCAGCCTCTTGATGAGGAGACCCACTCTGGAGAGGATCCAGGACCTTTAGGGAAGCCTAAACCACGTCCAGTGAATTGTAAAGGGATGAGAGACAGTCCCAGAGGGAGAGCAAATGGCCTGGCCATTCCAGCTCCTTCCCTCCTGACATCTCTGCTAAAAGGGGGAGGTGGGAACACAGTTGGTGTTCACCAGCTGGCACCTCCAGCACCAAATGCCCCAGTGCCTTTGACAACAGCCACTGTAAGGGTGGATATGGGAACAGCTTCTCCTGTTAGGACGAACACCACAAGCTGCTTTGTGGTGGCTACAAAGGGACACCTTAGTCCCCCCACATCTCCAGCATTTCTTGTCTAATACCTTCTTCTTTCTCTCTTTTCATCCAGTCTGAGCTCCCAGCTGCTTGTCTCCTGAAGACACGCTGAGAAAACATTGCATATTATACAATGAGAAACGGTAAACACAGCGTTCTTGCTAGTTTTCCACTTGTTTTTATTCTGTGAGCATCAGCTAAAGCCACAGGGATAGGGTATTTAATTAGAGTATTGTCTTTCACCTGCCTTTAGTCTCTGCAGGGTCTTTTTGGGGGATCCCATTCCAGTGTGGTTCAGAAATTACTTCACTGGGGAAGTGACAGGGTCACATCCCTACGGTGTCTTGACTTTGCCTAGCACAGCTTGTGCCTTGGAGTTCTCATTCATCTGGGTGTGGGATGCCAGGCGGAGGACAGGGAAGTCCCAAACACATTCCAGGCCTGTTTCTGGGCAGGAATTAGATCCTGGGATAGATTCTGATGGGGTCTATCAGATCCCAGTGGATTCTCTCTCGGAGTCAGTACTGCCACAGAATTCTATTCCTCTTTAATATCATGTCCCTGTAAAAAAGTGCCTATGATTTGCACTCAGTGCATTGCAGCATATTCCCCTGGAGGGTTCTCAGGCTCTTTGTGCACTCTGATTAACAATGATCTCCTTTACCATCACAGTAATTTATTTATTCAGCACCAAGGGGCAGGCACGCTGCCTCGCAGATAAAAATACCCCACATCCTTTCAGTGGTACTGGTGGAAGTACAATGGAAGGTGGAAGTCTTGCTTTGAAACCACACTCATGGCGCAAAGTTTGAGCAAAGACGCCAGCTGGTGCTGAGGCTGCAGCCAAAGGTCTCATCCTGCAGCTGGAC
>VWPU01025884.1:0-33492 GCA_013398955.1 Callaeas wilsoni
CTGTCCAAACCGAGACAAAGCTACAGAAAAAAACAGCTGAAAGCTTGCACACAGCTTGAATATGAACCATTAAAAAAAATACAATTCTATTTGACTTTTATGCTTTACAAACTTGCACTGTAACATTCTAAAACACTTGAGTGGCATCAGCTTAATCTGAAACCAGGCCTAACATGCAGTATGAGAAAGAACTAGCCTGACCCCCTGTGGCCAAAACATTGCAAAACTCTAAATTTACCACCATCATCCGAATCTTCCTCAGATAACCACCAAGGCACTGAATCCTTTTTCTTTTTTTCTTTTTTCCTGGGCTGTCCCAATTTCTCAAGAATGCTGGACTTCTTCTTTGAATTTCCAAGTGAATCATCTGAAAGAGACTGAATCAATTGCATAAAAGATTAAACAGAGCTTTTACATTTTTACATTGTTTCAGCCACTCGATTCTGGACTCCTGAGTCCAGATGCCTCTTGTTACTCCCCGCTGTTTGTCTTTTTTGTATACGCATGACAAAATTGATTAAGAAACAATAACTATATTCATGTGGCATAATACTGCATATTTTAATAATCCTGCTGCCGGAATTTGGATATATTAAAAGTTGACTGCTTCAGAGAATGTATGTTCAAATGAACAGCATAATCAGCTCTTTTTCAATTAAAGACATATAAGAACCAAAATGCTGACTACATCTCTGAAGATAATGAAGTAGAACAGAAACAATTTTGCCTTGTCCTTGCTTTGTACGTGAACATTATTACTAATAATCTAAAAATAAATGTGTACTAGCAACATTCTAGCTGCCAGCAAATCAGATTTCAGAAATTAATTTTATACTTTGTATTCCTGGAGTATAATAGAAATGGCAGAGCCATTCCTATCCAACTGTGTATTAAACTTTCATATGTGTTAGTCATCCATGCCGATTTTGACTGATGGCTTAAATCAATAGGAAAAAAAGTCTATGAGTATGGACACCATATGAACTTAAGTTACTGAAAAGTAACAGGAAGGAAAAGACAACTAACCTCTGCTCTTTTCCTTTAATAAAGCTCCTTGTGGCCTACAGCAGGCTCGCAGCCACAATTAGCTATCCACACACTGAACAAGAAAATATTCGTTAAACTAGTGCACTGCAACCTTATGTGCTACGTATTCTTTGTGCAGCAAATTGGGAATGGAATACTTTTTATGTAAATTTTTAGCTACAACTGTTAAAACAAATTGCCCTAAAATGTCTTAAAGAACACAGTGCAGAATTATCAAAAGCCATAAATGGTAAAAAACAAAGAATTCACATATGAAATGCATCACATGGGAAAATTTCAAAAGTTTCACTTTTGTAATAGTCAAAAATAAGAACATGTGATAGTATAAACCAAATATTAGAGGCAACACGATTGTGGATACTTAAAAAGTAAAACACAAGGGTATGTTTTATTAAAACAAGCCTCTGCAATCCACTGCCTCCTATTGCTTTAAAAACACTGGCAGAAAAGACTACCTCTACTATATGACTAAGGCTTCAACTTCTCTGGGCTTAACAAAAATCAAATGCCAATTATATAAAACTACAGTTTAAGAAAAAATAATTGTAATAAAATATTCTTATTAATATCTCTGATCAAGAACATCTTTAGAGATTACAGTTTCACTTGAGAAAACGAAATGCCTGTCATAAATCTCAGAAAGAAAGAAGTGCTCTGAGCCTCGCACTTTAATAAAACACAATTTTAATAAATTATGAAACTGCTAAACAACAGTATGTATTGCAATTTCTAAGTTGGCTCTGTGACACAGAAAAAACTCAGCTTTAGATTATTAATAAATATCCCATAAATAACAATTTCCTCACACTAGTTACAACACAAGTACTAGTGCCATTGTCCCCAAATGGCGCACTGCCTCCTGCTAGCTGGAAGCACTGACAAGTGCTTGATGCAAGCTCTATTACCACATGCTGTTTCTTTTACAACTAACAGCATCCTCTGCTCTGCAAGCAGACCTTCAGTGGTGCTCATACTCCTTAGTGGATGGTAACTAAAGAACCTGCGACTCCCACAGGTTGTGCTCAAGTTCTGGAAACTTTGTGTCCAACCATCTCATCAACTGCAGACACTAAAGCTGCAGCAGCTGGGAAAGAAATGCTGACACAAAAATACTGGTGCGTTTTTCCCAACACGTCAGTTGTCTCAGCAGCAAAACTTCCAGATTTTTTTTCCTTCCTTTGAAAAAACAGGTAAACCAATCAATCAATCTATCAGTAAACTTTCTGGACCCGTAACGGCTTCTCAGCCTCAGTATGTGGCACCTATTTTTTCCTACCCTCCTCTATAAAACAGCCTGTCAGCCTTTTAGGAACACAGACTCACAGAGACACACAAAAACTATCAGTTGTTTAATCTCAACATAAATAAAAGCCAAAAGAGACCGTTTTTAAGAACTGAAAGAACTACATGGCATATCATCAGCTTACCACCTCCTTTGCACGTGAAGGAACTTAAAAAAGATAGGTAATACAAGATTTGATCTAAAACACTCAGACTTTCATGACCAGTTGTCCTAATTAATTCATGAAACAAGTATTTTTCAATTAAATAAGTCTACTCCAAAATATGGTTTTATTACACAATAATATGTTAATATATTCAATCTTTTAATAAAAGCTTAAAATGTTTTTCAAACTTGGCTTAATGTGTGCTGTTTCTCTTCCAGATACTATTCTACAGATATTCTAATAAAGATGGTATAGGCATTCCTTTCGAAAGTCTCCCTCCTCAAGTATCCATGAATATCAAGTAGAACAAAAGCCAACTGAAAATACTAGAAGCAGACAACGGCTTTTTCACAACATTGCTTTGGGTCATCAAAAAAAGGCAATTAATCCACTTAATTGAAGCACTGTGTACTAGAAAGACTTCCTCAAGTTGCATGTCCCAAGAGAATGTCACATACAACACAGCAAACACTGAAAACCTGGCAGCTAAACCAACATGACAGATGACGTTTAAGGGAAATCCAAGTGACAATAGGTGAACACACACCAAAACAAGAGACTGATGGTGAGGAGTGGATGGACCACAGAAACACAGACAGTGGAGGAGGAAGGATTATGGGAAGAATTATAGATGACAACAGGCTGTCTTGGCAAGGGGTTGGGAATAAGCATAACCAGGCAGAGGGAATCATTAAAGGATTTATCCTACATGCAGTCATTGTTATTACACATTTGTGTTTCCTTCTGTATGATAACAGTCTAGAAAATCCACTGATAGCTTTTAAAGTTCAGTGTATATGCCAAAAGACTTAGTTTAATCCTCACATTAGACCTGCATCATCCAGCTGCAAATACAGCCTTTCTTTTAACTTCATATGTTTTAATCACAAACATACATACACACTCTCTCCCCAAACACAGATACATCAAGTTATTTAAAAGGGAAAAATCCTGCTCCATTTCTTCTTTGAGAGATTTGCTTACACAATATTAAGTCTTCCTCAAACTACTGAGAAACAGTTTTTACTATTCCCCACCTGCTGTTACACTCTCAACACAACCATCACCTACAGAGAGATTTCAAGCAGTGGAGCACATCAGTTTCTCATCTTTCTAATATTAAAAGGCCACACACTTTTTATAAAAAACAAAAGCAAGGAGAAGGACATGATGCCTTGTAGAGGCTGACCTGGAACAGAGGCTAGACAGAGAGAAAGGATAAAGGGTAGGTATTTATTGAAAGGCCTTCACAGGGCACACCTTGGGCAGTGCCGGAGTCTCGCCGAGACTACACCCAAGATGGACACAGTCACACGTTTTTCAGACAGATATCAGTTTTGTCTATTTGCATATCAGAGGTTAATTGTCCAATTATAGCTTCAGGTAGTAGAATCCCATTCTCCCAGTTTGCTCCCCCCCAACTCACTTTTGTTTACATTTCTCGGGGCCTGGGACAGTGAGGTGTCCTTGATTCTCAGGCCTAGAGAGGAATTGTTGTGTCTGACTAAAATGCGAAAAGCAGTAGCTAACACTCTACATAGAGCACAGAGTTACACACTAAAGAATTGCAGGATTACAAATATATGAAAATATAAAAGCTAAAATCCTAAGGCATCAGACATAGCAGAAGATGCATGTGTAAAAATAAGAGAGTAGATAACATCATTGTTATTTGGGTCTGTATCTAGCTCACAAAAACCACAATACATATTTTTAATAACTGGATTAGCAGTTTGAAAACAGTTTTGGACTGAAACGATAAAAAACAATTAAGACATGAATTGTTAAAGTTACATTCTCTGGGACATTCCAAATGCCACTTAGAATAATTCAATACAGTTATCCGGATTTTTTTTAACGGGCATTCCCAATAGCTGAGGAGAAAGAAGAGCATGTCAAATGAAGAATAAAATACTGGAAGCAATCACATGCAGTGTTTTGAAAGATGTGTATAACAAATAAAAGAATAAAACTCCTTTCTCTTCCTCAGAGTAACTCCCTTTGTAACAACAGTTAGTAAAGAACTTTTGAAGGAAATGCAAAGACCAATTTCCTAATTTTACTAATGTTAAAAATTTCAATGAATTCAAGAGTGCTAACTTAGTTACATCATCAAATTAAATTACTTTTCACATGCCATTAAATTGTAACACAGTCTCCACATCAAAAAAATTTCAAGCATCCATTACATATAACAGAGACTCCAGAAATATTCTCTGCCATCACTAGTTATGCTTACATACATAATTAAAATCTAGTAAATGCCTTATGTAGGCAGTATTTATGTTTTAGGATTACCACAATGTGTGACTGATAGACCAGAGGGCAAGTTCTGAAATTACAAGTCTATTAGCATTTAAAAAAACACACCTAGTCAGGGCATTTAAATTAAATTATGTTTGATTATTCTCAGCTTAAGTCAGAGCCCACAAACTTGCATGGTTTTGCCAGTACTCAAAATCATGAAGCACCATGAGGAATTAAAGGAATCTAATTAAAATTTTCTAATCACTACAGCATGCTTCATTTTATATAAGAATTTTTAAATATAATTTGGTGAGAGTAAGCATTGCACAGAAAAATAAAGAAATTTTTAAAATGTAGCTTGTGTTTATTTACAGGCAGAGTTTTTTTACCTCATTTTCAATTATACATCAATTTGAAGCTTCTGGTACTAAGTAGCACCAACAATAAAATTGAAACAAAAATCAAGAACCAAGGGCTCCTTCTGCAGATACAACCTAGCAATGACAAAATATTTAATTACAAAACTGTTCTCTTGATTTCAATACAGCAAAATAGTATGAATTAAGCTTAGCAATTGAGATCTTGCAAAGACCCATACATAAGACAGCTATGTTAATTATGTGATAAAAGCACAGCTGAATCTTACATTTCATATTCTTCCATATTCAATTTTCTCCACTTTTTAATACAGAATAGGGCTGTGACCTTGCTTTCAAACATACCTCTTTCAGAAACTCTTCAAACTGCTCATCTAATTCTTCCTTTGAAAATCGATGAGCCATAATTTGCAACTGGATTTTACCTTCCAAACAACTGAGTCTAAAAACTAAAATTTAAAATAAAGTTAATTAAATGCATTCTGAAATTGATGTAATCTAATGATTTGCTTGACTAGAGCTATAAGCAAAAAAACCCCAATCCAAACCTTGAGAGATGACAAACATCATTCTCTCATTCCTTAATGAAATTATTTACTGAAAGAGACAACCAGTGCAAACACACCTACATCACCCAAATTCCTTATAAGCAAAATACTCATTTCCAAAACACCAGCTCCAGCATTTAAACTTTGAGAGAGAAATAAAATATTATTCACTTCAGCATCTATACATTTTTCTTCAAAAACTAGTTATCTTAGCAACCCACAATTAAGTATTTTTTTAATAATCAAACGAGAATCTACTGCAGTAATATTTCCATTTTCAGGGCTTTTGACTCCTTTCTATATTTCTTCTCCAACACCGGGGACATCTGGCACTGTTAGCTTTGTTTCACCATCTCTGCTGTGCTTTGGATTTAGTAAACAATAAATACATGTAAATCTTTTTAAGGTTAGAGAATGGCATTTGGTTTGATCTGCCCTGACACAGAAAGCCAGTGACGCTTGCCCCCCTCCGCTTCCCCCAAGTCTGCATCAACTTCTCAGGTATAAAATATGAGTCACAGCCAAAAGGCTGCAAAGCTTTTGTGCATCACACTGCTCAACACATATGGCTGCCTTCAAAACTGCACATGTACGGCAGCATCGAACCGCACTAGCATCTTCCAGGCTCAGAAGTGAGATGTAAACATAAAAGGGCTAAACATTTGCAAAAGTGCTTTTACCATTAAATAAAACTTCTCCCAGTATGGAGCCCACTCAGTACACAGGACTCTTACCTACCTAGTAAATTGATTTTGACAGGCGAGTTGCGACAACTGTTTCCTGCTTTCACTCTTTATCCATCCATAGACCACCCGATACCTTGGCTTTGGCAGTTTAAAAAAAAACCAAAAAGTTATATAGCAGACTGCCCAGGCGTTGAATTGAGCACGATACCCTTATGTAAGCATTTGGACAATACCTCTGAAAACATGGTAAGGAGATTAAGAACGTTACCTCTCAGGGCACACATAATCCAGTGTCCTTTTATACTTTCACATCAAAGAACACTTGATGTTAAATGCAGGATGCTTTAGTAATTTACTAACTGTGCCAGCTACTTCAGCAAGTGGGGAATATTTCATTCTAGCCCTGACAGAAAAACAAAACGCTTCTTCTGACATTATCCATACTTCTACCTACATTAGAATGATGGCTTTCTTCTGCCTACCTTATAATTAAATCTTTTATAAAAACTAACAATATGTAACTTAAAGGACAACAAATATGTTTACAACTTCGGTAACAAAAGAGCAAAGGCATACATTAACCATAGCAAATACACTCTTCAGCCATACCTTCAGACCTGGCGGCTCACACATGACTTTGTGCACAAAACAAAGGCGGCACTTCCTGGGATACAGGCTACAACACAGCGCAAAAAGCGGAACTTTTCACGAGGTATGGCTACACCACGGGGATGGAGGAATCTTAAATAGCCTAACACATTTAAAGTAACCTTGTAATCATCCCAGCCGTGACCTGGTCCTCCTCCGGCTTTCCCTAGAGCACACGCACAGCTGGCGCACGACAGCGCGGGGGCTCGGGGACTGGCGGGCAGGGCTCGGCTCCAAGGCCCGACGGGCGCCCCGGGGAGCGGCAGGGGAGGGAAGAGGACGCGGCTCGGAGCCAAGCGCTGCCCCGCACGCCGGGCTCGTACCTGCACCGCGCAGGCCCCGCTCGGCCACGGCCGCCCGCTCGCCGGCGGCGCGGTTGCCTGGGAAACCCTCCCGGCCACCGTCCCGCCCGCCAGGCGGGACCGCGCCACGTGATCCCGCCAAACCCAGCGGCTTCCCTCTGCTCTGCCTGCCCCGCCGCGGGACACGCGGCACGGCAGGGAGCGGGCCCCGGCGGCAGCAGGCCCCGGCCGCCACGCGGGACGGGAGGGGACGGGCCCGGGCGCCATGCCCGCCGCGGGACGCGCGGCTCCGGGGGGGACGGGCCGGGCCCGGGCCCGGGCGCCATTGACGGGCGGCAGTCGCGGAAGGGGTCGGGCGTGCGGAGGAGCCCCCCCTGGCGGGTGGGGGTGCTGGCGGTCCCTGAGCAGGCGGGGCCGGACTGGGTTGAGGGAATTTCCCTGTCCGAGCAGCACACGCGCACCAGCTGAGCGGGGAGCGAAGCCCCTTAGCAGCTACAACACCCCACAGTCTCACGGTCAGAGCAGGTCTCCTCCAGGCTGGACCCCACGCGCTTCCCCAGAAGTGGTACAACTGATCTTTAGGAAAAGCAGCAAAGAAAGAGTTAAAATTGTGTTGCATTCCGTAATGCAGAAGTCAAACTCAAAGCATCCCTTCTTGCTTTTTCACAGAAATCTCTTTCTAAAGTTTTCGTAATGTTTCAGGCTTAGATGTCGGCCGCAGTGCTTTTAATACATTTTAGCACATCTCTGGAAATGTTTAAAATACGCAGAGAAATTAATGACCCCTGTTTCCCTGACCACTGCCTCTCAAATAACCACAGAACAATTGCAGTCTGTGCTTGCATGTGCTCTCCAGCGAGGGTCTGCCAGTTGTGTTTGTTGTGAGAGTCACGTTGCTTTAGGAATTTTTATGCCAGCATTTAGTAAATGGCAAAATAAAATAAGTTCACTTAAGAATACAAATGGACATTGTTCACACACGCACACACACACACATTTTGATTCTCTGTTCAGCAGACTTGGAACAAAAAGATTTTGAAAGGAAGTTTTCTTCAACGAGTGTTGGATACTCATTGCAAGTGAGAAACTAGTTAAAGTCCTATTACTGGCTCTCATTTCCTGCTAGCTTGAGAGATAAAGACAGTGCTTCCAATATGGCCTTTATGTATCCCAGATTTTTTAATGCTAGTATAAATTATAGTTTAAATTCAAAGAAGCAAAGAAGTATGGGCTCTGTATTTTCCACACAAGTCTGTAAGAATTACGTTGCTAAAGGTGCTGCAGCACTTCTTTCAATCAGGCCTATTGTCTGCAGATGGAGTATTATGTTTCCATTTGCAAAGTATTTTTTTCATCTTTGTGTGCAACTTCTGCTGCTGTCTGTGGGAAATGTGGGAGCTGATCAAGGACAGAATGCCCACATAAACTAATATACTAGAACAATTTGTTACACACGACAGCCTACTGATGGTGAAAACATCAATTTCCAACATTTACTCTTTTCTCTTGTCACGGGAAAAAGCATGGAGTAAGGCATGAGAATTTAAAAAGAAATATGGAAATTAATTAAAAGAATGTCAGTCATGCTTCATGCCTTGATCCTGCTCAGATTTAAGCCAATGCAAATTTTACAATTAACTTCAAAGTGATAGCTGTGACATCATTCATTGATCATGAGAGTTACTTCATATATGATTAAATAATCACATCAAGGGCTCAGTCCTTCAAGCTGCTAAAAAACTGTTGCACATTGAAGCTTCTCTGTTTGCAGAAATATGTTCAAAGAGCCTTGTACAAAGTATAGAAAAATGTGCAGAGGGATCAATGCTGTTGGAAACCTCAGTGCCCATATGGGAAAGAAAAAAACCTAAACCACTCTTGATGACTGTGGTGGAGAGGAGGCATTGCCTGGTGTTGAAATGTCATCCAGTGCATTCAAATAACATGCACAATAGCCACTTAAAAGATTTTCATTTCCTTCTAATGCCAACCAGTTGGAGCAGTTTTCTCAAGAGCTCTTAACAGCAGAACTTAAAAAATGGGAGAGCAGGGCTAGCCATGAATTTCAGCCAGGAACATGGCAATTTGGGCAGCAGCACTAATAAAGCAGAAGGATGGATGCAAATTCTAAAACAGATCCTGCTGGACAGAGCCCCAAAATATAAGGTAAATTTCAGGCTCTGCTGACATGGGCGGGAAGCCTTTGTTGACTTCTATGAAACCAGATTTTGCCGCTGTAGTCTTTGGCTTCTCATTGCAATGTGTGGCACGTGCACGCTTAACACATACGTTTTTCTTGCTAAACAGTAAAAGTATGAGGCTTCGTGGATTAGTATAGTAATTTCAAAAGAGTAATGGCAAAATTAAAATGAATGAAATAGCCACACTTTTATTCTGTTGTCTCCTTTCAGTTTTGTATCGTCCATAAAAGTCAATAGGGAAAAAGATATCAAATAAAAACCAAAAACCTCTGCCACATTCACTTTGGCTGAAGCATTGCATCAGATAGTATTTCAGTACTGAACTTGCAAATATGTGAAATACGAGATTATGATAATAAATATTTCACCATATTCTTGGTTATGTTTTTTTAAGGGTTAACAGTTTCCTACTGAATCAAAAGCAAACAGTGGTGGACTAAGAAGTTAAAATTGCATTCTCTGTGTATGCTCTCCGTAATGAGACTTCCTTAAGTGACGATGCAATAAAAGCCCTTTCAAGTATGCACATCAGAAAAAAGAAAAGCCTTCCATAACTACAAATTTCACGGAAAACAAAAAGAATCATGTGGAACTGTATTTCATGTGAGAGAAAATGGTAGTCAAATTATGTTATAAAATAGTTCAGATAACTATAATTTTAGTTTAAAAGAGCATTTTTGATACTTCCGGTTCACTGCAGGTCTCATTTTGTTCTGTCACTGATAACAAGTCCTCAGATCCCGAGGTTTGGGTTTTTGGTTGATTCACTTACAGTAGCTAGCCTGAAATCAGCGTCTCTCTGTATGGGTTTTTTCCATCATGAATTTTCTCCACGGGCTGAGAACTAAATTCTGTGTCATGTTTCAAATTATTCCAGAGACTCAGACTGGTCACAAATCTTATTTCTGCTTGCGTCTCTTGAAGGGAGCCGCAGAGTTTGGAGTTTGGAAGCTGGGCTGTTGCTGGCCGTTTCCCGTTTTCTGGAAGTTAGCAGACACACACTGTTTCTCATGCTCTTTGAAAATGGATCCTCCCTCTGGCTTATTTTTGTAAATGTTTAATTGCCTTAATGTTGTGCCCTGTACTGCCAAGTTTTCAGTTTCTCTGGAAGAGTGCAAAGTTGCTGTAATTACTGGCTGCAGGAATAAATCCTTCACCATCATAGAGGAAACTCGCCTATCACCAGCAACTGTAAGCAGTTAAAAATTCTTTCAAGAGGGTGATTGTTTGCAGTCAATAATTAAAGGTGCTTATCACTCTCTCTAATTAAAGAGCATTTGCCAACATTTAACACTGCTTTTTCTTTCATTTCCTGATTCTCTATAAACTTGTCGGAAAACATTGCTCCACTGTGTAATCCAGCTAGTGGAGCAAGATCCCTTCTGTTGCTTTTGAGAAATCCTGGGAAAATTATTACGCAAAGTTAGATGCAAACGTGGCTGCTTTGACCAACTGTAGCACCTTTGAACTATAATGATGCTGCCCTGTGCCTACTCTAGGTCCCTCTTTGCTAGTGAAAATTCTCAGTTCTTGGCATCAGGCAACATCCTTACAATTCCTGCTCTGTGGGACTGGAGAAACAACTTGGGTCGCTTCCACCTCAGATAATTTAAGCTGTAAACTCTCATCTGCCTTGAATATTCTCCTTTGCATATAGCAAGTTTTGTAATAAGTTTTTCTCTTTGTGTGAAAACATGCTGCATGTGTTCTGTTCAGAAAAAGTTAAGGTAAATATTTTTGTAAAAATGTCTTGGTGGCTTAGGAAAGATCAAACTCAGAAAATTCTGCAGAGGAAAATTAAGTGTTCTGATTTATTAAAATTTTTCAGATCTGTAAAGTCTTTTGTTGATCCTGACAACATATCTGCTTAACACTGGCAGGAGTATTAGCTTTGCATTTCAGATTTTCACTTGGTTATTTTTAGTTCTTCTGAAGCCTGGGAAATAAGAAATATAACCGCTTTGAACAGTCTGAAAGAGCCAACTCTAGCAGGGCCTCTGAATCTGATTAGATAAAACAACAAAGAGGTTCTGTTAGGGCAGAGGCAGGAAGAACTAAGGTGGGTGGCAATATCTGTCATAACTCAGGGGAAATGTAGCCTCAAAGCTCTCAAAAGTGGGTGAAAAAATAACATAAGCAATAGACAACTTTCCCACATCTCAGGTCACTCTCCAAATGCAGTTTGAAGAACTTTCTCTGCACTCCACTTTTTTTTTTTTTTTTTGTATTTTTAAAGTACAATAAACAGCACATGCATGTGTGTTTATATTAAAAAGCTGATTTAGGGGAACATCGTTTCTCTACAGATAAGTATCTGAAAAAGTACAGTGTGGCAAGTGCAATTAGATTTGTTGGTACAGAAACAGTATAAGATCTTAAGGGACAGATTTGCAGTTTTCAGCATTTGCCTCAGAAAGTTAGGTAGCTTAGGGATGGACACGGGAGATTTCTCCCCTAAAATAAAGCTAGTGGTAACACCACATTTTATCCTGCTGTCCAGAAAAAGAGCTAGTCGTAACACCACATTTTATCCTGCTGTCCAGAAAAAGAATCAAATGGTTTTGTTTAGTGCAACAGGGAGGTCTTCAGTTTTTTGGGGGGCTTGATTTAAAAATGATCATTTATTGGAAGGGTGGAAACCTGAAACACCCACTTGCCCAAGGATCGTTCTTCCCTTCATTCAGTGTAGGATGCTTATTTTGGGTTGGAAGAAATCGAAAGAGAGATTTGTGCATTTCCTCAGGAAAATCAGTCACAATGTTTTTGTAGTTGCCGTGCATCCACAATGTTGAGCTTCGTCTGTGTCAGAGCCTGGCAGTGTTATGAGTTTGAAGCCCACTGCTAAGTGTGCCCCAAAGTAGCCCTACAGCTGAGGAATGTGGTGCTTGTTCCTCATATTGGAGGCATATGAGAAAAGTCCCTCCAAACTGCTCTTCCCCTGCACGTAGCAGGAAAAGTTTCTGCCGTTCCTCTGGTAACTCCAGGTCTGTCTCCCATGGGACAGACGTGGAGTGGAACAGGAGATCCTTATGGGTGTGATAACTAATGCTAATCCAACACCAGTTTGCCCTCTTCCAGAGGTTCAGCCCCCCATGCCAGGCTGAGGGTGTTTATGTGTGTGTGTCTGTGAACTAACTGGCTTGTAAGTGGTATTTTTCATCAGGCTGAAGGTAGTTTCAGTGTACATTTGGGCAAGAGAGCTGGAGTGTGAAATTTATCCCTATTACCTTTCTCCTGAAGTTTTTTCTCAGTGTAATTTCATCAGAAAATAATCTGCTTCACATTTTTTTATTTTCTTTGAAATCTCTCTGTGACGTTCAGTCTTACATTCCTGCACAGGGAATTGAGCATCAGATCTTAAAAGCTTTAGGGGGCAAAATCAGATTCTTGCCGGGAATTGTTGCCTATACAAGTTATACTCCACCAGCTGATCCATGGACTGCCCAGGTGAATGTATAGGAAGACTTTTCCCGTCATGAATGGAAAAAAGATAAGTAGACATGGATACCCCTTTTTGTCTTTGGCCAGTGAAGGAATAATCCCCTCGAAACCAGGTTCACATGTAATAACAAAAACCCTGGGATGTGTTAACCAGTATTGATGGGGGGGACAGGGTGACTATGACAAGTCTGTTCTCTGTGAGAAGCAAGTTTACATGTTTTGTCAATTTAATGTAGCTGTCTCACTCGTCATCCTCTCACTCGCGGAGACAGAGGGCCCAGTCCCATGCTGCTTGTACAGATGCTCTTAGTACAGAGACGGGGGATGAGGAAGTCAGGGAAATCTGAGGTCTCCTTCTCTTCAGCCACGTCCCCAGCTCTGCTCAGGGACATTTCAGGTAGGTGCAGGTCCCTCACCTTGAGCACATTTCTGGCATGACACCTTTGTTGCCTTGTGCTGGCATAAGGAGGTTTCGTTCTGCACCAGGTGAAGCAACCTTTTTGGAGTCAGCATGTGTCTCCTGCTTTTTAGTTTAATTTTTCCTTATCTGGAAAAAAATATCATCTTAGCTGATGTTCTGTGTACATGAAACGAGAGCCAGCCAGATAGGTACTATGGAACAGAAAACCTCACTACTCTGGAATTCAAATGTGGACAGGCAGATTTATTTATTTTTTTTCCCTATAAACAGTGCTTTAGGGAAATGACCTGTCATTACTTAGAGATTTCCAGCAGTGGAACCTTTGGTGTCTGTCTACCACCCACCTAGTACCAAAAATGCCACCAAGAGATCGGCTTGTTGCAGGACTTAAATAGTCCTTAAAGCTTAGCCTCAGAGGACTGTGACACCTGCCGTCCTGTGTCTTCTCTTTCTCTCCATATCTACCCTACTAATCACCTATTAGCTCCTAAGGCACCAGAAATAAACACCAGCAGTCCCAAGGTTCAGACAGTGTATATTAAGACCTGTGAAAACAGCCTTTTGCAAGCATTTGTCTGGAAAATAATACCTAGCTTAAGGATTTAAAACCTATTGAGGTTTCTTTGTTATTTCAGGCTTCTGAGAATGGGCATTTTCTTAATGTGATAAGAAACTGAAATGTTTTCAAAGAAAAGACACTTAGATGTGTGGCCTGTCTGGATTAGGAAGACTGGAAGCTGCTGTTCCATGAATCCCTTAATTACGACAAACCTTCCCTGGCAAGCTGCTATATATATTTAATTGAATATTAGGGTACGATTTTTACATGTATACTAAAGGTATTTAGGTGTCACAATTGTCTTGCAGTAATAATATCTGAATTGATTTAATTTAGAGTTGGATAAGCTTGGACTTTTCGTTCATTTCCTCCACTCTGAGGGATAAAATAGCGTGGTGTGAAAGCCTTTTAAGATTCAACAATATTGTTCAAGCATAGCATCTGCAACTAATAACTATGTAACTTTGAATGAAAAAAAAAAGTCTAATTATCATGGAAAAGGGAAGATGGTTGACTCATCTTCTGCAGTTTGGATTACATGTGTGGGATTGTGTTTTGGATGGAGCACTCCAGAATAGCAACACTCCATCAAAAACACAGTCGTGCACCTGTACTCCAAATGGCTGAATAAGGCAAAACACATGTCATCTGAACACTGTGAATCAAATTAAAAAAAAAAAAAAGAAAAAGAAAAAGAAAAGAAAAGAAAAGAAAGGAAAGCTGGAGAGAAATAAAGACAAGTACCATAACATTGGTGTGTGTGAAGAGTTGTTTCTTTAAAGCTCAATGAGTGATTTATTTATCGCTAAACCTCTGTTCGCAAGCCATGTTTGATTTTGCTCCATGCTGATATAGACACTGAAACTGGATATTATGGAAAGGGCTGCCAGCAACTGTTTGATCCTGATAAATTACAATAACAGGCACAATTTACAATGAGGAGCTATTGCTGCTTCTGGCTCTAATGTGTGATGAGGTTTAAAACATGGTGGGCCAAAATTCCCTTACCTGGTGGCCCCCTCAGACCATTTACAGAAGAAAAGAGAGCCACTGAGCAGAAGAAAATTACATTCACAGCAAGGGCCAGGCCCAATTTTATATCAAAGGTGAGCATGTGTGTGTATGTGTATCTGCCTGCATTTGGAGTCAAAGATGTGGGGAAAAGAAGTAGAAGTGTGTATAATCCACATGTTTGGAAACTTGTGTGTTAACTGAACAGCCCATTCCCTGGTTCCTTCTACATGTGTGCACACCCCCAGCACCCCCCACACCACCACACCCACACCCCCCTTTATGCCTGCAATACATATGTGTTGTGAATATTGAAGTATTTGCTCTGGAAAGTTAATTGATGACTGTCTGCTTATTTGATCTTCACAGTGTTGAGTTCAAAATGTAATGAACGATAAAACCCACCCAATAGTTGGACTTGGAAAGGGGTGCAAATTCAGAAAAGTGATATGAATTAGAGTCCCCTGCATGTTTTCTTTGCAGTAGCATTCCCAGACACCTGCCCCTCTTTTCAGAAACTTACACAAGCCACAGTCCACACCTAGGAGAGTAAAGACAGATTTCTTGAGATATTTCATTGCCAAGAAACTTTTGATAATCTCATCAGGTTCTGTTCTTCGTCTTTAGGGCACTTTGAGTCTAATCATATTAACGTACACATTCTTACTGATGTGCCAAAAGTTAACTGTCATGGAGGCTAATGAAGAATGGAGTGAAAGGGATGTAGCAGGAAAAAGAGGAACAAGAAAAAGATATCAACTACACATACATGAACCTATGCATCCTCTGATCAGCTCACATTGCTGGTGCCTCCTGTAGTGAAGTGTACAAGGGCAGAAGAGATAATTTCATACACTTTTGTTAGTGAAATGTTGAACGAGGCTTCAGAGAGTCTCCAGGAGTAGTGGTGATGTTCAGTGTCTCTGACGGATTGTTTACTCAACTTCTGAAGGACTGTAAAGCACCTCGCCTAACACTGGATTCCTGTCTTTGGGAAGTGTTCACCTAACCAAGACTCTATCATATCTCTTGCCTGACCTCATCTTCTGTTAGTTGCCTCATCCAGCCGCTGTTAGATTCACATGGGATGTATCCAGAGATGATCAGGAGAGATTTTTCTCTATTTGCAGCATGATTATATATATCTATATATCTATTTGCAGGAGAGACTTTTCTCTATTTGCAGCATGATTATATATATCTATATATCTATTTGCAGCATGAACATATATAAATACTTGGATGTGAACAGCAGAAGCTGTCCCCAGTTCTGTATTCACAAACCTAATTTGTCTGTCTTCCGCCTTTGACAAGTAAACTTTGCCATTCCTTTGTTTTTCCTCTCTCGTCTTCCGTTTAAAAACCTACATTTATTTCACTAACCGTTCCTCTTTTCCTTTGAAGAAATGTATGTATACATGTACCTACCACCCCTCTCCCTGCCTCTGCTTCCCTAGCTTTTGTATAAGATCAGTATTTCCCGTGTCATCTGCTGGAGAGAGGCGGGCAGAGTTGCTGCGTGTCGTTAAAGAGTGAGTGTGCGCGTGAACACACACACGTGCACATGCATGCTCTGATGTATAGGTGCACCCCTGCCTCGAGGAGCGAGTGGTTCCCTGGATCATGGAGAATGAAGTGGAAGAGGTGAACATGGATTTACGTCTCTGTGGCATGGACACAGTTTAGCGGAGACAAAGTATGAAATATAGATCTTGAATGCAAAGGGGACAGGCTTTGAGGACAAAAGAAACACGCGTTCCCATTATTCTAAATATAGACAAATGTTTAATGTCAGTATCTATGGTCTCTGTGTGAAGGTGCAAACTACCTAAGAAAAGAAGCTAAGAATCATTTCTAAAGAGGTGCCCATTTCCATGCTGCTGGAAAATTTCTGCCAAGAATTAGGTTGGATAATTCCAGGCCAGGTTCCAAGATTACATGCCTACCAGGGGGGCATACTTTAGAAATTGAAATTAGATATGACAAGCTCATCACAGGAGAAAAAATGTTTAAGTCAAAATATTTTGGAAAAGTGATCAGCCTGAAATTAGATTAATGGTTCCAAAAAAGTGGCCTGAATATTCAAAGTGAGGACTGTCTATGGGAAATGCCTTAAATGAGTCTTTTTTTTTTCTGAGCAGGCTGTTCAAATTGCCAAAAATGAGCAGAATTTGAGGGATTTGTTTTCTCAGTTGGCCCGATAGTGAAAGAAGAAGCATGACTGTCATTTCCCTACACTTCTGGAAAGTGTGAGTTGTGTATCTACAGCTCGGTGGGTTCCCAGAATAGACAGGTCTGATCTCCTGTCCATTTGAAGTACTGTGATACTGGACCTGGTAACTTCTGTGACCACAACTTGCCCTCTAGGAAAGCAGCCATGAAGACATTGCTTTCACTAGTAACTGGTTCTGGTCAGAAACAATGATTACTTCTTTTGATAAAAACTCATCTAATTCAGCACTTAAATGTGTTTGACTTGAGCCTTCTAACTTGTGAGACTCTCTCTGTTAGATTAAAGAGCTCAGAAGCGCGCTCTTTTTCTTTTCTGTGGCAGTACTAATATATTGAAGCCAAACCACTTCTTCTTGACCAGCTGTGACTTGAGGTCAGCAAACTTGCTGTGGGGAGCTAATGCTTTCATTTTAAACCAGCTTGTATGATAATAGAGCAGCAGGATGTGCAAGTCACTGGATTTTACCTTTCCACCTGCTTGTGTGGGCTCGGAGCAGCAAAGGCAAACGATGAGAAAGTTAACGACCAGCGACAACAGAGCCGGCCACACGCAGTTCCCCCGTCTGTCAGCTCTGCTTCGGCTGAGCCGACGTTGCCACGGGGGCTATAGTAGGTTTTAAGAGAGAGATTTCCACATGTCCCTTCTGCCTTGTCTAGGCAGCAAACCACCTTGCACAGTTCAGATTTCATCATGAGCCGTGTTTACTGAGTTGTCAGAGATAAGCCTGTCTCTAGAGGCAAATGTTAGGATCGGGAACAGAAATGCCAGCAATGAGCACATATGGCACTGTTTGTACTCTTAAGTTTGAAAGAACTAGACAAGTTAACAAATACAGATGTTTAAAATCAGTAAGAGTGTTTAATGAAAACAAACAAAATTCTATAGTCTATAAAGCTAAACCTGTTTTTCTTTTGCTCCTTTTGACAAGCTAGGATTAGTGTTTTTCTGAACCTATACCCTCCTTGACATATGGGATGTTTTTGAGGGACATTAGTCCCAGCAGATGCTGGGTGGCGCTTGGGTGGATGCCTCTGATTTTTAGTTAGTTAATAAATCAGCTTTTACAACCATGTGTATCCTATGATTTAACACATGCGTAACAATAATACTGGATTAGGAAGAACAAACTGTTTCACTGCAAAGGATATTTTATTTCTTAGTAATATTGCATACAATAAGAGCTTTTCTGTAACATAAACAAAGGATTCATGCTACTTTGTCATTTAGCCAGTGCCCTTCATCCCCATGGGTCAAATTGTACTTGGAATTGCGTTAGTACAAATGCAGAGTACCTCCACTGAGCTCAGTAAAACTCTTTCCATTCACTTCAAAGGCTGCTGCTTCAAACCTCATGCAGCCTGCTTTCCACAGGCATCACCAGCCACTTCCTGCCTAGTAAACTGCTTAAGTGATGTTCCCTCAATTAAAAGACTCATCTAATGCTCTACCTAATCAGAAGGTTAAATAGTGTCACGTTGCTTTCCTACAAAAATCTTTTTCCTATGTGTTCTGCTCTTGTTTTTGGAAGGAAAATTTCCTTTTTAATCTTTAAGCTCCCACTACAGATATGTGCTAAGCTACTAGCACACATGACATCATCCTTGGCTTCTGCCTTTGGAAGTGAAATGGTATTTAAAAATATGAAATTCTGGTAGCAATGTCACACCCAAAGTTGAAGTTTAGAACAAAACTGACAACAAAATCAACTGCCAGGAAACGGACTATTTTTTAAATTAGACATCTATCATGTCAACTTTGAGTTAATCTCTGGAGCCAGCTCAAGAATGGATGAGGTAATATTTGCACATGTTGTGGATAAGATAGAATGAAAATGGATTTTCTCCCTCTCTTTTTTTTTTTTTTTGGCTAATGTGCTGCAAAGATTATGAAGCCTGATGGTTGGAATCACGAGCTGTGATTGAGGGGTTATGTGTGAAGCAGCAGATTAGAATGGCTTTAATATGTTGCATAATGATCTCTGAAAGTCCCAGGCTATATACGAAGTGTGGTGAATAGGGGCACTTCCAGGAGGTAGGAAGACAGGTGATAAGTGCAGGGTGGACATAATCCTGGAGAAAGCTCTCAAAGCCAACACATTTAGTGGATAAGTTTAAGGACTTGGTCTCACTGCTTTAGTTAGGAGTGCCAGGGGTTGAGGCTTAAAAGGGAGTCAGGACTTGCTGACAGAATCAGCTAAAAGATGGCTGGATGTAAGATACAGTGCATAAAATAAAATGAAACATTGAGTCATAACCTGTTACAAGAGCAACCTCTTTTGCTATTACAGAAACTATCTGAAAATTTGTTTTTGTCTGTGTTAATAGTGCTTAAAACACATACGAATTACAGCCGTGAAAGGAATTTCACTAATTTTTGTTTTCTGTGCTGTTTGTGAAAGCTTTTCTTAGCCTTTGTCCATGCTGTTCTCTAAAGCATATTCCTGGCAAAGGCCAACATTCCTTGCTCAGTGTTTGTACCCAACTGCCTGTGAAAGGTTGACACATGCAGGAACTCTCAGAGGCCTGGCTTAGGAAGCGTGGGGCTCAGGTGGCTTGTTCTATCTTGTTCTTTTTCGGTGGTCTCAGTGGTCTTTTCTCTAATCTTGGCAGTTCTGGAGACCCAGTTAAGTTAAATCAGTTCTTTCCAAGACCCTGCCCAGAGGTCCATGCTGCAGCCTTGTTCGTAGTGAACAGCTATGAGTTGCTAGTCCTTTGATCTGTTTCTCCATACCACTGGAGTTACTTTGCACCTCCTAGAAGTGTGCAGGAGCAGAGGCAGGAGAGTTCTACAGGGTAGGACCCCACTCTCCACAGGCAGGGATATGAATTTTTTTGGACCTTTTGTACCAGTTTCCCTTGGGAGTGTCAGTGGACGAGGACTGAAGGACATACAACGAGCAGGAACAAAAAGATGTGTTTCTATGGGAACGTGAGGGCCAGGAAAATAAGTGAGATGTTGGTCTTTGAATCAGAGCAGGAAAGGTCTGTCCCACAGCCATCTCCATCCCTTTCAAGAGAGATGCAGACAAGAGATTGATTTCAGTCACTAATGTCAGGTTTACAAGGGTAAGAGCTGAATTTTCTCTCAGGCGTTTTTGCTGTAGGCAACTGTGAGTTTGTTGCAATCTTCTGGAAACCCCACAGTCAGGGGTGCTGCAGTCTTTATTCACAAGTGACCATTACATATCCAACTCCATTCATACCTGCTCTCCAGCTGAACAATAGGTCTGAAAACTGATTAGCTGTGTTCTGGGGCAAGGACACTGTTCTGCCTAAAAATACAGAGGATATTCAGCTGAGAACCAGAAAAAGGTGAAAGAACTTGGTGCCAGCCTTTGCTGTTGACACGACTCAACCAAGGAGCTCAGCTTCCTCCAAAGATGAGCACACTGAAACTTCTTGTAGGACCACACAGAGCAGGACACAACACAGAGTATTTTCACAGCCAGCTGCTACTCTGCAAATAGATAAAGAAATAAAATAATGAATTTTAAAAAAAAATCAATGGTTTTGAAAGTTTGGAGTTTTTCAATAGAATATAAAATGAGTACACAATATGCACTACTTTCAAAAGAGAGTCAGTGGAGAAAATCTGAAGTAACCATGATTCAGATTAGGAAGGAATGGAAGTGAAAAGTTTTGAAAAATTTGCAGTTCTGTGTTTTTTATTTCCCTAAGAGTCATGGGTTTTTTCTGTGTTCATTTTGATTTGTGGAAAGCTGTTTACATTACATTTATGCTGTATACCTCTCTGTGAAGAAAGTTATACAACATATGTGTTAGTCTATGCAGGTGTTTATAACTGTAAATGTTACTTTTGTAGTTTGCCAAATGGAAAATACACCCAACGGCATCTTCTTGAACCTGTAAATAAACTGTTTTCCAGAGCAGCCATCAAGCACATCATGAAAGGAAATGGCAGAGCAATTCCACTGACAATAGCATGAGAATTATTATGAACCAGATGTGAAACAATACAAATATTAGTGAAAAGAATAGTTTCTGTCTACCCGAGCATGACAAAGCTTCAGGAAACACAGTGATACGGATTGGATGTGCAATGAAAATAAGTGTGTGATTCTCTGACTGGAACTGCAGGCTGAAATTCTTCTGGACAAGCTCACGAATGATGTGCTGTTGCTATGAACACTAACCAAAAGCCACTCATCCCTTTGACTGGGGCCAAATTTTTCTTGCTCATCATGGGCGAGGAGACGTGGCATTCCACCTGGGCATCAAACCCACAACTCCTTTCTCCCCTCCAGCCACAATTCTATTATGGGTCCCTGTAATGCCTAGTTCCAAGGAGACTTAGCAGGTTTACATGACAGATGTAGAGGATTTGATTCCGTGTTTCAGCCTTTGGTGTCTGGCTCCATTTGTGATGCTCCTCTGTTTGTGTGTGCCTCCCCGAGGCAGCTGGGTGCTGCTCTCGAAGGGGAGGCAGGGACACAAAGAGCAGTGGGTTGTGCCCCCTGTCTGCCAGCCCACTGGGGATGCCTCAGACACAGAAGGGCATTTTTAAGGGCACAAAACCCTATTTTTTGGGCAGCTGAATCGTGCCCTAGGTGTTTCACACAGCAGTAAGCTCCAGCAAGCTTGACTGTGAATGTGAATAGCAAGGCTACACTATGGGCTATGGCTGAAGGTTGAATATAGTGCAATGCTGGCATTTCAGAGACAGAAGATAAGGTTTCACTCTGGAATTTGCCAGAGTGCTGGTGCTAACATGTAAATTAGGTGGAATAATCAGATTTTGTCTTTTTAACTAAGGTTAGAGCTCTTCCTTATCAGCAAATGAAGTGTTTACCAACTGACCAGGTTTCTGTTGAGACTGAGCAAGGGCAAACTGATGTGATTAAAATCTCACACTTTTTTTTTTTACCGCCAGTGTTTCATGTGAGAACTTCAGCAGCCCATCTGGCCTCAGTTGGTGGTTTTCTAAGTTGCCAGCTTTACTTCAGCATATTGTGATAATATTATTTCAAAATAGCCACATCATCAAGTATCTTTCAAGATGTGAAATATTTATAAAAATATATATTCCTGTTTCAATTTATACAATCCTTGCCATCTTTTACCTACCAAACTTGTGTCATGTGAGCTTTTATTCCATTATTAAAAGGGAGATGTGAAGTCATGTGGCCATCCTATCACAAGCTTTTGCCAGCTGTAAACCTCATCACAGTTCCTGTAAAGTACATTTCCACAGATCAAGTTACTGCCAGGGAAGACTTTAACAATCTTCTACCCTACTTTCAACCCTCAACAATTAGTATTAGCAAATGGTCCAGGCCACTGCCTGAATCACATATGATTTCTATTCAAGAAAGACAAACTTTTATTCAAACCAGACCCATAAGCTAAACACATGAGTTTCCCTGCTTAAAATAATGAATCTGAAGTAGTTTCTATCATTCATTTTAAAAATCACTCTCACATTTGAAATCAAGTTGGCTATTTTCCCTTGTCTGTATTAGCCATCTGGTAAGGGTGACTTTTCTAACACTGGTGTCTAGAGCTAGGATTTATTCTTTAAAAAACCCCCAAATCAACCATCTTCCCCTTCCCACTTTAGTTTTTTTCATTTTTGGATCTTGTCCTTGTAATATAGACAAAACTCATCCTATCTTTGAAAAGGGAGAAAAAAACCCCCACACATGGCATAACTTCCTCTATAAGATTCTTAATATATTTTACAGTCAAAATGTAGTTTTGTATGTGATGATTTAAGAAGACACACACATGCTTTCAGGTCATTAAAGTGCATTGTAAAAATAATAGAGACACAAAGGGCTTATTCTCAAGAAACGATGCACACCCTCTTCTCCATGGAATATTGAAGATCTGTTTCATTTTTCAGTATAAGGCAAGTTCAAGATGCTATTTCCTTACCACATACCTCAGCGGTGCATGACCCCTAAAATAAAAAAAGTGAGGGGATTTATAAGCAAAAGAAAAATCTTGGCACTTCTTAACATTTTGCTGCTCTTCTTAAATAAAAGACCTTCAGAACAAATCCTCTTAGTGCTGTTGCAAGGGGGTTGTTCCGTCAGAGAGCCTCATTCTCTGTGGATGCTGGCTTGAGTGAGTCAGAGAGTTTGTTAGATGTTGCTTTGTAACAAGCTCTAGTGAAACAATGTGTATTTAAAACGGCCCTTTGTCCCTACCTGATGACTGACTGCTCACAATAGATGTGGATGAGAGATGGTATGTGTGGTTTTGATGCACTAACAAAATCGTAATTAAAATCCGAAAGCCGGATCAACCAGAATATTTTTCCAATTAAGTATAACACAAAGTCTCTTAATAGGTTCTTTTTGGCAGAAGTAAGCTGTCTGTATGCTTTCCACCTCCTTTACAAATATAAAATATCTTGATACACAGAATCAGGGATCAATAAATTGCCTCTCCTTGCAGTGTAACATGCACAGCATTTCTTATAGTGGTTGGTCTTGGCTTACTGTCTGTCCTTGCAGTGGTTGGAGTCTGTCCTCTGTGAAGGTGTTGGTTCTCCCTGGATGAGTGAATGGGAAAGAATTCAGCATTTGCCATAAATCTTCCTGTATCCCTGCCCTGTTAACAGCAGACCACCTAGCCAAATTCTACCATAGAATCATAGAATGTTTGGGGTTGGAAGGGACCTTAAAGATTACCTGGTTCCACCCCACCTACAATGGGCAGGGATACCTTCCACTAGACCAGGCTACTCAAAGCCCCACTAAGTCTGGCCTGTAACACTTCCAGGGCTGAGGCATCCACAGCTTCTCTGGGCAACCTGTCCCAGTGCCTCACCATCCTCACTGTAAAGAATTTCCTCCTAATACCTGATCTAAACCTGCCCCCTTTCACTTTGAAGCCGTTCCCCCTGTTGTATGATAATCTGAGAAAGCCGAGTGTAATGAAATTTTGTAATACAAATTACCTGCAGTCCCTGCAGGTATTCCTGGTCGTGCAGCAGCCCTTAGCTCAGGTGCTGTGCATGTGAAGGAGTCTGTGACAGTGTGTGAGCAACAGCACAGCAGCTTTCACGTGTCACGCCACTTGCTGAGGCTGCTCAGCGACGCCTCCCATTCTGCATCAACCAGCTGCATCCCCAGCACGAGGACAGCAGGAAAGGGCAGTCTGGGGCTCACAGGCAGCAGTGTGGAGGGAGGGACAGCCTAGCCAGGGTCTTGAAGCCTTGGTCTCCATCCTACCATGAAGGGTGTCCAGTGACTGTTCATGGTTTCTGCTGGTGCAAAAAAGGGCTCCTGTACCAGAGACTGAAGATAAGCAGCCAAAGGTTTCAGGCAGGAGGAAGTCAGTTTGGTTTGTAACTAAATGAGGACATACCACTAGCACAGGTTTTTAAACCTACCCTTCTAATCTGAACAATGAAGGACTGCTGGTAGTAATATTTTCAACATTTTGATCAAGGTTTGTAAGGGAGTGAAATATCGTTTATTACACTAGTCTGAAAAAGCGGACAAGATTTCAACAGAGAAACTCAGATCAGTAAGGGTATACCTAGACAGCCACTAATCTTTAGTGTTTGTAATCACTTTTGTGGTAAAAAAAAAGTCCTAAGATGTAAGCAAAATTGAAAGAAAACTGAAATTGCACAGTGCTCCAGAAAGCTTTTCTGTAATATTGATACCATTTAAATGCATTTTGGGAATCTGAAATTAATCATCAATTTAAAATCTCTTAAGGATTCCTGGTGAGGTGAACAGCCACTAGCTCACCAATTAGCAAGCACTTAGAAAGTGTTTAGAATATTTAAAAAATATTTTTAAAAGTGAAATAGTAAATAGACTCACTGTTCATAGAGGTAGATGTGGTAAGAGCAGGAAGGACAAGCACTTGCCACCAGTTCTCTTGAGCTACACAATGGTTCTTTACTGAGCAGCCATTGCTATACCACATTGTTTATTTATGAGGATGTAGTCCACACATCCCTGCAGGAAGATGCTGTTTGACCGTTGTCCCCATTATTGCTGCCATTTCCAGCTCCAGAGCTGTCACAGTCATGAAGGACGTTGAAGATCCACCCAGTGCACACTCCTAGAGAGACTCTTCTCAGTCTGTGACTGCTGGCCCAGAGCATCAGTCCCACGTACAGAGAGTTATCTGACATGGCCCACATCCTCTCCTGTTCTCCTCTCAGACCTGGGGTGAATTGGGAATACAGTATCACGCACAATGGCTTATTTTCAGTTGTGTCTGTCTAGACCATTTCCTTGTGCCTTTGGCTCAAGGGGAGCCTTTTCAGTGTGCTTGCTGGAGCGTGCACACAGAAATCCACTGGGTTTTCTGCAGGTGATGCTTCATGAGTTGGAGTTGCAGTGCATGGCGTTTCTGTGGGTAACAAGTCGGTGTATTCCCACTTGAGTCCTGTTCATTTGATCTTTGCTGGGACATTAAGCTTTGCTATTTGCTGCAGAGCAAGGCTTTTTACAGTCTCTGTGACCCTGGAGGAGCTGAGACGCAGCGTCCCTGCAGCTGGGGGCTGTCCCCCAGCAGGTGCCCAAGGTGGCCGCCACTCGCCTCGGGGCTGCGGCCCTCGTGGGAGTCAGCAGAGGGTGCTCCTGCAGCAAGGCAGGGCTGCCATGCAGCCCTGCGTTAAACAACGTGCCCGATAGGAAGTATTGGTTTATAAATTATTAACCGCAGCCCTCTGACATGCTAGCAGACTCACATCTGTGGACATTTTATATAAAAGACAAGTAATGGGAGAAGGTGAGATCTTCAAAGTGTCTTGTAACCCAAGAAGGTCTGTACTGTATAAGCACAGGAGGCAGCAAGGAATTACAGTAAGTTGTGTTTGTTTGGGCTACAGGGAGAGCCCCTGCTCTTCGGCCACTGTTTGATTCCTGGGGCCCGCACCGAGTCTTTGTCAGCAGCACATTTCCCGATGGCGATGCTGAAGGGAAACCGTGGAGGGAATATTTCAGCCACTCCCTTTTGGGTAGGCAGGCCATGGCCAGCTGCTGAGTATTTGCTGGCAGCCACAGGGTGTGTGGAAATGTATGGGGATGTACAGGGATGTGCAGGGATGTTTGGGGAGTGGGAGGAGGGTTGCGGCAGAGACGTTAGCACATCTAAGGGTTGAGAGCAAGAAAGGGCTGCTGCCAGGAGGAGGATAAAAGTAGAAGGAAAAAGCAAAAAAATAAAGGGAGGAAATACTCCGGTGGCCCCAAATACCCATGGACTTTGTTGTATTTTTTGTTTCACGCTGTGGTTACTTTTCCAGGCCTTTTGAAAATGATGTGTGTGCCTTGCATGTGTGTGAAAAGAGGAGGTTGTAGGGATGCTTTGAAATGGGGATCTCAGAGCCTGCTGTATGGGGACTCAGTCAGTTTTATGACTCGGAGGTACCCTCAACTTGATGATGTGGAAGATTTGCTGCAGACAGCTGGATTCTGGGTACTTCGTCATCTCATTAAAGCCAGTTAGCGCACTGTCGATGTCACAAATGCTTCTTTCTGGCTGATGTTTTTCTACTCAGTTATTTTCTGGTGTCCAAGAAGTTGGAAGTTGGGGAGAAGAAGATTTTTTTTTGCTTCTTAAATAATTTTTGCCATTAAAATTCTCACTCAACATGTTCCTCTTGTCATATTGAAAAAACCTAGTACTATTATCAAGCATCTGGGTGTAGGCAGTCATATAAAGTAAATAAAAGCATTTTTGTACTATCTCACACTGTTAGCTCCTGAGGGAAACTCTCGTAACAATGAGAATGGAAACGGACATAAATTAGGCTGTAACTACAGCTGACTAAATAATAGCTGGAGTTTTCTTGTCAAATAAGTTGTTCAATTAATATTTTTGTGGTCTTCAGCGGGGAGAAATTACTTGACCAGTATTGCATTGTTTTTTTTCTGCAAATAAAGTTGATAAATATGTGCTCCTTTGCCTGGAGTCACTGTCTGGCTTTGCCTTCATATTCTTTTCTTTTAATCACTTCCTTAAAATACACTTTTCCTAAATGGCTTATATGTGTTCTTTTCAAAAAGGCATTTTTAAACCAGAGGAAAAAATGGTCACCCAAATGGTCTTCCTTGTAATTAGCATGGCTTCTCCCAGTCCATTTTCATTTCCCCTTCTCTTGACCCATCTCTTCTATCTATGGGGTTGTATCTACACTTGTTTTTCTTTTTCCATGTATAGGTAGACCCATCTGCTCCTCCTGGAGCCCCCTGATCACAGGAGGATGCAGAGTGTGTGTGAGAAGATGCATCTGCCCCTGCAGACAGGGCCTGTAGTTGGAAAGCTGTTTCAGTAGTGACCTTTTCTTCTGTTCCACAGTAGGGCCTCCATACGGCTCTCAGTGCTCACGGAACAGCAACAGCCACATGCACTGAAATTGAGGCAGGTCAGCAGTCGTGTAGCAGAAGACATTGAAAAGTAGTTGCAAGTCAAAGAATATGTGATAGCTGGGAAAGAGCAGGATTGTCTGGTGGATATGAGGAAGCTCAAGTCTGCTGTATCCATTGTTGTTGACAGTCTCTGTAAGTGCAGGCTTTTAGAAAGAAAACCAAGGTGTAATATCAGCTATCCATTAAACCAGAGACATTTCAGCTCCTGTTTATCTCAAATTCCTTAAATTATCTTCACCGGTGACACTATTAACTTGTCCTGCCTTCAAACAACTCCAAATCAAAGCATTTGCCCAAACTAATTCCTCTGCATGTTTCATTATACAGATGAAACAGACTGTGTGAAGTGGCTTTTTGTTCCCTGGATTCACAGGATTAGCCAGGATGATGTATATTGTGGGCAGTTAGTAGAAAAAGGCATTTTAAACCATTGCAAACATGCAACACCTTTAATTCAACTAGTTTTAGTTTTACCCCACTTTTATAGTGGATCCAAGCAGACACTTGCAAAGACTGTAATTGCAGCATTGCAAAGTGAAAATACAGATTTTGCATGTGGAAAACTTTCCTGTAGCAGAACACTAGTGCTGGGTTAAAGCACAGATGATGTGGTTAAAAGCATGTTTTCCTCCTTGTTGTTACACAGTTGACATGACTCTGGAGTATCCCTCCAACACCAGTGGAATTCTATGGCAAAATTCCCATGTACTGGGAATGGACCAGTACTGCGAAGGACAGGATCCTTGAAACCAAAATCTCAATTGCTGCAGTATTCCCATTGAATTTGAGGACTCTTCATGTGCATCAAGGTTTGTTTAATGGACTGCTATATGTGCTCAACAAATTGCAGGATCAACCTGCCTGCCAAATGAGTAATGTAGGGTTACAGCTGCTTGACTTGGCCAGATTCAGAGCAAGGTTGGTATGAAGTGTCAGTTCTGCCCAGGAAGTCTTCAGGCTCTGGCTCCCTGTGGCAACAGAATAATACTGAGTGGCTGAAGGGGTTCCTGCCCCCAGCCATGTGCTGAGGGGGCTGCCTTCTTATGGGAAGGTGCCACCACCATCCCATGGGCATCACCTGCCCTGCTAGTGGCACTGAGGTGGGCTGAAATTCCAGCTAATTTCAGACTGAAGATTGTGACCATCTTGTCTTTCAGTTGAGCTCTTCCAGAACAGATGATTTGTTTGGACTTCAGTGACAGGGTGGGGATGAAGTTACCCCAAACCTAAGCCATTCAGATAGTTTTGGTGGATAGCACAGTTAAAATCCTAAAACATTAGAAATGCCTGTTGATCTGTGGACTTTTTAACCTTTTTTAATAAAAAACAAATAGAGGGATATTTTGAAATGAAACATTCTATTTTAATTAGGAAACATAAAAATGTTTTCATACAATGTCACTGTGAACAATTGGCATTTTTTAAAGATTTCCTAATATATAAGTGATCTGTTTAAAGCAAAATGTGTTCACAAACTGTGCGTTCATAAACCTGATGTGTTTATAAACCTTATGCTGCCAAGTCTGAATTTATTAAAAAAATGCAACAGCACAAATGAATGCATTAAAAGCTCCTTTTATTTGTTATTCTTAAGTAAAAACAATGCCAAAGAACATTTTGATGTTCCTCATGTGACAAGTTCATTGATCCAGCTGAAAGCTTAACTACTTATCTTCTAGCATTGGGTACATCTGTTAACATAATGATATTATATAATTAAATTTCATGGAAACACAGTTAAGTCTTAGTCTTCTTCTGCTTTGTCAGTGATGACCTGAAATCTTAGGTCAGATCTTAGATGGATTTTGCTTGATACTTTCAGTGAATATTCTATGTCTAGTCTGCAACCTGAAAATGATATTACTTTAAAGAAATAAGCAGTCAAATTACAGCTTGTTCTTAGGATGTTTATAAATAGAAAAAACCCACCAAAACCTAAAACCTCTAACTAGGCTGTTAGCTATGGCTATACCAAGAGCTTTTCATTTGCCTGTTTCTCTGCAGGAAACAGGACTGGGAGAGTCAGGAAAAGCTGGAAAGCATAGAAGCTTCCATCAGTGTTTCATTAAAAATGCCTTGAGTTTTAAGGATTTGGGGTTGAATTAATATCTGTGGATCAATGACAAAATATTATTTTGGTGTCACAACCATTTTTTTCGTAAAATTTTGTTTTGTGCTTACCTAATGTAAAAGACAGCAACTGAAATGTTTTTGAATTTAATTCCATTCGGCGACTGGCAAATTTTGTCTCCTGACAGTTGCAATTCTGAATGTTTGCATGCCCTGCATGAAATTGGCCATTTTACAAAAGAATTATACAAATCCTAGAATTCTTGGCTTGCAAATGGACTGGAATGAATTATGACCTAGTGGTTGTGTATAAAATTAAGTAAAACCCGGAGTAAAGCAAAAGGCCTTCAGCAAACGTTTTTCTGCTACTAGGCTTTTTCTGAGAGATCATGCTGAATTAACTGTTTCTTGAACTTCCAAGAAATGTAGTGGCTGGATTATTACAAAAGTCTTGGCTCCATGAAACTGGAATCCTTTTGTTTTACGAAAACAATAGGAAGGCGCCCTTTTTTTTTTTTTTTTTTTAAATGGACGAATTCTCCTGGACTAAGCAGTGTGATGCCTGGGCAGTTACGTAGTTACATTATGGTCAGAAAAGCCTAACAAAGTGAAACTAGTTTGTCCTATTCTAAGTGTATTTAGTCCTGGGTGCTTACACAGAGTCACCATACATAGGAAAACTGAGGGGTCATCATTGAGCCTATGTGACACAAATGAAAATTTGAATTCTTGACTCAAATCACAGAAAAAAATCCTATATTTGGGAACAGATAAAAACTTAACAGGATGTTTAATAACTGAAGGAACATTGAATACACCGTATAGACTAAATCTATTCTGGGGAATAATTCTTACCACAACAAGAGATTATGTCTTTATTCTTTAGAGACTGAGGGAAAGAACTGGGGATTATATATCACTTAAATGTGCCACACACATTGTCTCAGAGCACTCTAGTAAAGAGAAAAGTGCTTTCTAGGGCCACAGCTTCCTTGCTTAGTTGGATAGCTTTCAAGGAAAAAGAAAAAAAAGAATGAAAAATTAATAAAGGAGGGGACTTTGTACATGTTTCACATTACCTTTGTTTGTTAAGTTGGAGTATGATGTGTAGAAAAATTTTAAATCTTTAAGGCATCTTTTAATATTTTAGTTACCTGAAATATTAACTGATTTATTAGGTTCTATGATATTGGATCCAGGTCAGTACAGGAAATACTCAGCTGCAGTGAGTCTCTACAAAAAAATAGGTCAGACTATCCATATATCTTCTTATATTATTGGGAAATTGCTTCCCAGATAGCACTGTAAGTAGAAATGTGAGTTTTTTGCATTTCACCATATCCCCAGTGGTTGCACTGTGACTTCCTACATGGGCTGTTCCAATGCCCCTCTGTCCTAGTCCATAAAAGAGCTCACTTCATATTCTCCAGAATATCATGAAATATGGAGACAGTGATATTTCCCGTTTTAGGAGCAGAGCGTGTCGTGACATTCTAGGAAAAAACCTCTGGGTTACGCATTTGTGGAGCCTTAGCATCTCAAAGGCAAAACAGCTTCTAAAGGTAGGGATAAATGGTACAATATTTTTATGGAAAAATAAAAATAGGTTTGAAAACACTGTGTATTTGTTTTACTAACAGAATGCAAATCAAATTCTACTACAACTTCACAGATCCGTGTGAATTATTGCACAAAACCAAACTGTACTATTTGCTCCAGAACCTTCTTCTATTTCATATTGTATATGCGCACACAAAAAATCAAGAGAATGAGTGAAAAATCTTCAATGTCATAGATAAAAATCTGCAAAGGTTTAGTCAAGAGTTGCTATTTCAGGTACTGGATTTTGGGATTCTTATTTACCCAAGCACTTCTCACTACGTCTGACAGAAATATCCCCAGATGCTCCTCTTGTTGCACCCAGTGGAGGCTGTAGCTTTCTGCCACCGTATTGCAGCCAAAATGGAAAAGCAGCAGTTGGATCTGGAGTGGTAGAGCTGAAAAGTCCCACTGAAAGTCATGGTGCTTTAGCTCAAGCTAGTTGCAGCAGGTTGTTGTGTAATTTGCTGCCATACAGGACACTTCCTGCCAATCTTGGTCATGCTGTAGAATAAAGCATCGAAAAAAACCCACACCTTTAGGAATGGAAACCTACAGGCCTAGGGTCAGTAAGCCCCATTTGCCTCCAAAACCAATTTTTAAGTGTTTTTGTATTGCCTTGGATGCCCAGAGGCCTGCAGCCCACTACAGGAAACCCTAAGCATAGGGATTTATGTGAAATTAGGCTGCCTCAAACTTGGTCCAAGGAACGGTAGGGAGCTCTTCCATCTTAAGGATATGCAGGAAAACATTTTTTCCCCTGAATTATGAATCAGGTTCAAGGTGCCGATTCTTGTCTTCAAAAAACAGGCAGGACCAGAGCTCAGGTTTTCCAGACGAGCTGCCAAAAGGTCAGGGAGGAAAGATCATGGATGGCTGCCTGTCTTCACCTTGAAGACTTACTGAGACAGGGACCTTCCATGCCTGTGGAATAACCCACTACAAGAACAGAGGATCATCTGCACCTGACTGAAGATGAGGGTATGTGTCTTTCCAACACATCCAAGCTCTCTGTTGTACCCAAAAGCAAAGCAAAAGAAGAGCCCAACAACCAAATAAGGCACTATCATATCCACAACTCTTGTCCAGGCAATGCACCATATATGACAGATACTGTGCTAAGGAAAGAGGCTTCCATACTTGCATAGTCTTGTGATGATCAAAGTTATGTGGAATATAACAGGTAAAGTTATTTTTTCTGGCCTCCAATCCAAACTTTCTGTGTGTTTGAGGAGTAACTTTGCTTACATCCTCACTGTGGCCCAGGAAATGTCAGGGTCCTGTTATATTTGCAGAGTGGGAGGACTTGATCTGTTGTTTACACGTTACTATCTGAAACAGTTGTTTATACAGTTTTAGTCACCATATCACAGGAAGAGGATATAATTTGTCAATTTCTAAAAGCAGAACAGTAGGTCTTAAGAAGACATGGTGATAAGGAAAGGTTACATAAGCTACCTTTTTTTTTTTTTTACCTCAAAGGCAAAGGAAATCTTTGAAATGGCCTTGTCTATTAACTCAAAATGATTAAACAAAAAAATATATATAAATTGGTGACCAGGTCCACTACATTAAGTCCAAATGTAGTTCCTTAAAAGAATTAGGCATTGTAATGCCCAGATTCCAGACATTATCTATATAAAAATATTAGGATTGGTACTTACGCAGTGTGATGCATGGGTCAAATGCCTAAGAACCAAAATCACAAAATCCAATAGGTTGAGATGGAGTCATATAAAGTAAGAAATGATGAAGCGCTATGTTAAGAGCTCATCCTAGTGTGGATCTTATATTATTAACTCTGGACTCATTAAGACTTGTACCCTTGAACATTCTTTTAGAGTTAGGTACTCTGTCACCCTTTTTATGCAACATCTCCAGTTGCGCACCACTTTGGGGAAGCATTTCCATTTATTTATCCCATTGTGTTTAATGTGTTCTAGGTGAGAAGGTGATTCTATCCCGCAGTAGACTGATGAGGTTTGGTGCATATAAGAATGACTACATGGGTAATGGGCTCTATTTATCCCATAATTTTCTGGATTAACTCAGCATCTGAAACCACCTTGTAAACTGCTCAGTTCTTTTTCTTTTCACCTTTCCAATTTAAGGGTATGGTCTTTCAATGGAAAAAGGCCTACACTGTCCTTTATCTTGGTGCTCTATTAGATGTTTTTTTTCTCTACAGGCTCAGATGAGAGGGCATCAAAGATCCTAGATCCTTTCAGATGAGCTTTTATTATTATACCTCAACCAACAGAGTAGTGGTTACCTCAATGTAGGGGTTTGGGTTC
>VWPU01025885.1:0-22835 GCA_013398955.1 Callaeas wilsoni
CCATGGCGGCCGCGGGCTCCGCTGCGGAGGCGCGTCCCGAAGGGCAGGAGCCTCTGCTGGGCTCCGCAGAGGCGGCGGCGGATGAGGACGAGGAGGCGGAGAGCAGGTAGGGGCTGGTTCCGCAGGAGTTGGAGCGCCGCCGCCGCCGCGGGTGAGCCGAGGAGCCGCCCGTGGGTGCCGGGTCCTTCCCCGCCCCGCACGGGGAGCCCGAGCCTGGGGACGCTGCCCGGCCGCGGGTCCCCGCCCGAGCCGCCGCCCCCCTGCTCCGGAGCGCGGATCTCGGACCCTCCCGGGCCCGGCTGCGGCAGCGGGCCGGGGGCTGCTTCCCTCTGTGGGAAAACACAAAGCCGCTCGCTTGGGAAGTTCCTAAAAAACACCAGACAGGGTTAATGTGAGGCAGAAGTCTGGGTGTTTAATAACAGCCTTCATGTACCGGCAGCAGTTCGTCACTCAGGGGTTTTTTCCCCTTCTGACAGCAAAACAAGTGTCTTGAACTTAAAATCGCAGATATGCCTAAGTCTAGGTGTAACTTACATAAACAGTGTTTATAAACTATGTTCAGGCATCTGTATATATATATAACCTGAGTCTGCATCATTAGACTATAGATTACTTTGTAACTTAGTTTGTAACTTATATTTTAACTTTTTTTTCAGGCCTTGCAATCTACAGCAGTATCTTTTACACACAACTTTTACATTGTATATTGTTATTTTCTTATCATAGGAACAGACTGGCTGTAGCTTTTAGTCAAATCAAGAGTTGTTCAGGTTTGTGGTTCTTTTAAGGTTACAGCTGTGAGGAAATATCTGGAGTTTTATGGTTTAAAACACACTTTTTAAAGCTTTTATATGATGTGTGATGCTCCAAAGTGTCTATACAAAGAGTCTGCAAAATTTAAGACCTCCCTAGATCAAGAGCTCTCTGTGTAACATTTTGTGTGTGATAGCATTTCTGTTATTTTGTTTGATTTGTCAACCTAATGTTTTTCCAGCAAAAAATAAATTCTTTGTAGTCTGCTGAGCGGAAATCCACTCCTGCTTAGCAAGTTACACAATTGTATTGAGAGGTTTGTGAAAAATGTTTTCAGTGTCATGTAGGAGCAGCTAGAAGAGGATCTGATAATTATTTCTTTCTCTCTCTTGCTTTTTTGTTTTAGAACCGGGAATGTTGCGGAAACACAGGAACATTATAAGAGCAGGTGGCGATCCATCTGGATCATGTACCTGACAATGTTTCTCAGTAGTGTAGGTGAGTAAACACACGTGGAATTCGATGTCATTTGTTTAATGAATATACTTCGGTTGGAAAATTACAGGGTTTTCTAGGTTTCAGCTACAGAGCTTCTTTAATGCTACTCTTCTATTATAACCTCAAAAAAGGTGCATTGTTTGATTCTTCAAAAGAGAATATATGGCTAGCAAATCAAACAGAAAGTTACATCTAATGAGATAAGTAATAAAGCTGGTTTTACACAAAATGACATATTACCATAAGTCTGTGGTTTATGACTCCTTAATTTGGTAGTGGCAAGGTAAGGTTATTGCTCAGAACTGAAGAAAAGCTCAAACTTTGATCATCCAGAGTGAAACTTCTAGGGAGTGAAAACAGAAATAATGTGGAGTTCTCAAGAGGTAAGATCTTTATGGGAATGTATGCTGTCTGTTTCAAAATATGTATCAAAACTCGTTTTCTTCTACTGGACTTTGCATCTCCAATGCAGAACAAATTGAAATTTTATTCCTAAATAGCTCCCCCTGGAAATGAGGATTGTGTTGATTTTTGACCTGTGATGATTTTCTGTGGGCCTAGAAATTGTCTTGAGGTTGATAGGATACTTCAGTAACTCTTGTTTTTGGATGAATTAAAATCTCTTTGACTAATGAATACAGATGGGTCAGTAGATCAAGAAATTCTTTTTACTGTGGGGACCTTGTCGTCTTTCCATTGGGAGGACAAGATAGGAGTTTTTTTGTTTAGTGTGTGTGCACCTATAAAATGATCTTTTAAAAATAGTTCCTCCTGATAGGAGGGATTACCACTCCTTAAAAAAAGCAGCAAGTGCACAGGTTTAGACTATAATACATTTAGAGGCAGAAGAATGAACCTGTAATAACTGTTTCAGGAAGTAACATTACTGATAAAAATGGCAAATAAAATAACTTCACTTCTGTTTTTACTGTGTTACAGGTTTCTCTATTGTAATTATGTCCGTGTGGCCATATCTCCAAAAGGTTTGTAAATATGGTTGGTTTTTTTAATTAGTAAGAACAGAAAACCCCTGCTTAGAAAGTAGATAATACCAAACCTAGCATTTTATTTAGAAAAAGAAAAAGTAAAGGGAAGTATGTGGCTTTAAGAGACTTTTATTCTGTCATCCACTCATCCACTTAGACAGCTTTTATTATTTCTTGCAAAATCTGTCAAGTTTTTTTCCTGAATTGATAAAGGTACATCATAATCCAGAAATGTTTGGTTTTCCAATATCATGATTTCTTGGACAGCGAATCAATAGAAATCTCCTTACTAAAACGTAATACACAAGACTTGTCTGCGTTTTGGAGGGGGTAAAAAAAAAAAAAAAAGAGAGAGAGAACTGGAGGTAGAAGTTGCTCTGTAAATGTCACATCGTTACACACAGATCTTGATATTCCTAACGAGTTTGCCATTGTATAGTGATTTTAGTTTCTTTGGGTTCTTTCTCTTAGTTGTGATCTTAAAAGCAGCATAAAAGTCTCTAAAACTTTAATTTAATCTGTGCTAGGATTTTAGTGCCCCTGGAACTGTAGAATGCAGTTTCAAATGCAAATTTGGAAGGACATAACCTGGGCAGGGACATAGAGGTGTCATTGAAAGTGAAGCCGGTGCTGAATTCCTGCAGAAGACAAGAAAATGCATTACCGGCCTTGTAAATCAGGACAGATTCAGGCATGTGCAGAGACAGTGGAAGCAATTCTTTGCTCCTGGCATGGAAAGTGCCTGCCATACTGCTGAAGTTCTATCTCTAGCCCAGAACATCAGCAGTGCTGTGCAAAAACCCTTGGAGTTTGCTGCAAATGAGCCATTCCCAGGCTCGGAAGCAAAGCAGATTTTATTGGTTTGCTGTATTGCTGGAGAGAGTGAACCAAGGTTTATTACCCCAGAAAAAGCATTAGAGTACAGAGTCCTCAGTATCCCAGGTACTAATTCTAAAAGGGTGTTACTGGTAATATAAAACACTCCAATGCTTTACCCACAGAACTGATTCATGTGTTCCTGCAGATTGATCCGACAGCAGATGCGAGTTTCTTGGGCTGGATTATAGCTTCATACAGCATTGGCCAAATGGTTGCCTCTCCCCTGTTTGGCTTGTGGTCCAACTGCAGACCCAGGAGAGAGCCTCTGGTCATTTCCACTGCAATTTCAGTAGCTGCCAATTGTCTCTATGCCTACGTCCATGTGCCCCATTCCCACAACAAGTACTACATGCTGACTGCCCGTGCACTCGTGGGATTTGGAGCAGGTAACCACAGCAGGATTTACGTTTCTGGAAATTACTACATTTTGTGTCTCGTGTAAGATGGTTAACGTTGTATTTTATTACCAGCTTTACCATTATGTGAGTGATAACTCAATATCTAACAAAGCAAGGAGTTTGCCAGTAGTGGTTTGTAACAAAATTGTGTAATTGTACAATTGTGTAAAAATACTAGAGGGAGTGCTGGCTTTCATTATCTTGCAAAAGAAGAAACAAGCCCCTAAAATAAATGTCACTCAACAGTTTAACAGTATAACTTGATATTTACATGAACACTTACTCAGTTTTGGGGTTTTTTTGAAGGAAATGTGGCTGTAGTTCGATCGTATATTGCGGGTGCCACTTCTCTGACGGAAAGAACGAGTGCCATGGCCAATACCAGTGCCTGCCAAGCAGTTGGCTTCATATTAGGGCCAGGTAAAGGATATCTTCTTTCCTCACGTCTCTTATTAGGCTGAAATTGGGCATTGGAAGTAGGAACCCTCAGCAGCTGTATGTAGGGGATTTTAAGGCACAGTTTGTCAGTGATATCACAATTGAATAAATGGGGTGCACTCATGTATACTTCTGTAAGCCAATATAAATAAAATATTCTTGTCCAGTTGCTCTGCACCAATTTAAAGTTTAATTTAACCCCCCCCCCATCTTTTCTCTCTAGTTTGCCCTTAGCACAAGGGATAATCCAGTCCAAGGACCAAAGTTTTCCATGTAGGAGCAAGAGGAAAAAAGAGTAAATTGTCTGTCTGCCAAGAAAAGTAACCATTGGTACCCTCAGAATTCAGTTCTATAAGTGTCATGATGTTATTTATACAGTGTATTTGTATGTAACCAAGTAGTTTCTTGGCTAGCTGAGATCCCACTGGTATCCATTTTGTTTATTTAGACTAGGACTCTCAAAATGTAAAAGGTTTGACAGGTACAATGCTTAAATTTTACTTGGCAGTTAGAACAACTCTGCTTATGTGTTCTAATATTTTCGTAATGATTCTCTAGATTTTCACAGTGCATTGATGTTTTTAAGTTTTTCAGACATGTTTTACACTTATTGGAGAAGAAGGAGTAACGTGGAAATTTCTTTGTCTTCAGCTGAACATGTACACGGCACCAGTTTTATTTGGAGCTCTCTTAGGAGTTATTAATATTATTCTCATCTTTGCCATATTCAGGTAATCAAGTAAAAAAAATATAAATACCCTACCTTGTTTTCGTGGGTGACTTGTAGCAAATAATTTGCTGCTCAGCAGGAGGAGTTATGAACCTGAAATCTGGAGTGCTAAAACTATAAGTTGTTGATTATTTTTTCAGTGTTTCTACCTTCTTTAATACCTGTATTTTTATTATGCTCGTAAATGAGTCTTGGTGATATCATGGTTAGAATGTAAACTGATTTTAAAAGTTAAAGATATTAGACTGTTATGCTTGATACAGTTTTGGTGTTGGTGGTTGCTGCCCATGTTTGTTCTCTAAAGGAGAAATAAGGTTGGCCTGTCTGTAGGGATCTCACTGTCTGTGTCTTTCCTTTAAGAAACTAGGGGGGGATTTTTATTCATTATCCCATTGGCGCGCATGTATATGGATACATGATATTCTCCCACTGGAATATTTCCTTTCTTGAATAGGTTGGTGTTCACTGCAGTCAGGTGTCAGCTTTGTAGATGATGTTTAAAGGAGCTGTGAGTAATTATCATATAGCTGATACCATTTACAATTACTTTAACAGACACTTGACTCAATAGTAGATCAAATAAATATGTGTATTAATGAAAAAGGTTCTAAATTTCTAGGGAGCATCGAGTGGATGACATGGGACGGCAATGCAAAAGTATCAATTCTGATGGAGAAGGTACCTGTGTTCCTTGAAAATTTATTCTGTGATTATAATTTTGAAGTACTCTTTTATTACACAGAAGCATTTAGAAGTATTCTGAAGTGTAATGCACTGGGAAGTTGATGTGGATAATAGGCTACATCTCTCTCTAGCTAGTCTAGAAATTGCTTCATTTGTCATGTTGTGTCCATAGTGCTGTCTGGTAGCAAAGAAGAAAAAAAAATAAAAATTGTATAGATCCTTCTGTATTTTCACCCTGAAAATTCTGCTGTGTAGTTTTGACCTTGCAAGAGGAGCAGAAAGTGTTTTGGTTTCCATTATTAAGATACTGAAAGAAGTTTGCTTATTTTGCTGTCACTCAGGACTCGTTGAGAAAACAGATGGTGTAACCAGTTTGGAAATAATTTTCTCTAATTGCCAGTGGAACTGAAACTTCCATTTTGATTAAAAAACTTCATACTTTGACTGTCAAAGTATAACTGCCTAGCTGCCCACCACCTTGCATGCTAAATACTTAGAAGACTAAAGGAACCATTACCGTTTGTAATTTGTGATGGTGTAAGAAAAAGCTCAGTGTGCAGTTCTGGTCATTCTTTCATGTTGCTGCAGGAAGTGATGTTCTGGATCAGAGCACAGAAGGAAGCATTGACCACGTTGCTGTGGTAGCACTCAACGTTCTCTTCTTTGTCATCCTGTTTGTGTTTGCTGTCTTTGAAACGTAAGTTTGTCTATTTTCTCTCAGAATACTCAGACATGTAGAGTAATTAGACTGGGGGTGCTTGTAGAGGCTTTTCTGTCCCACACATCTTCCTAACTTCCTAAGTAGAAGTCCAAAACCATAGGCAGTCAAGTTGATGTGTATTGATACAGAGTAATGAATTCAAGGTCAGTAATAACTAAAGATATGTACAGTTTGTGGTACAGGAAACATTACTGTAAAAGCTTTTGAATGGAGGCAAACCCATATCCTCATCTTTTTGAATGTTCAAAAACAAAAGTAGCTTGATTTGGGCTACCTAAAATCTTCAGAGAAAACATGTTTTCAGTTGAGTATCTTGTTCTATATTTTTTGTTTTAGTTTTGCGTGATTTCTTAGTATGATTCTGATTAGCTCCAAAAGCTTCAGTGCACCTCTTATTTCAGTAGTGATTAAAAACAATTGTTTGATAGAGTTAACGCAGTTGTATTCTGAAATACACTGTTTTATATGACTGGGGTTTTTTTAGCTTGAAGAGGTATGTTATTCACTCCCAAATTTTCTGTGTGGAAGAAAATAAGTTAAACATGACAACATTATCTCAGGCTCAAGTGTACTTCATTTTTTTAACTTAAAAAATACTTTGAGAATATAAGATCTATTCTGCAAGGTTTTTCAGTTCTAGTGTAGCTAAAATTCGTTTTACAATATGGCTCTGTCATAAATTGCATTATTTTTAGAAAACTGAGGTTTTAGAGACTGGTTGGTTGCTAAAACTGAAACAGTATTAAGAGTTCATTATTTTTGTTCTCACAGGGTCTGATTTTTTTTCTGTCTCTATTACCCTGGCTTGGCTTTCACTCCATTATCTTTTCATGAACTATCAGAAATAGATTAATGATGCTTCAGAGTATGGCTGGTGTAGTGCATTGATGTTTGGGACAATACATGTATGGACACTAATGTATGGAAGAAGCTTTTTATGATTACTGTACTTTTGTTCTGTCATTTCAGTATGGCTACTCCATTGACAATGGATATGTATTCCTGGACCAGGAAACAAGCTGTTTTTTACAATGGAATAATCCTTAGTGTGATTGGCGTTGAATCAGTTATTGTTTTCATGGTGGTTAAAACACTATCAAAAAAGTAAGTTTTTGGGATTTTGTTACTTATGTTGGCTAAATGTGAAAAGCTTTATGGCAAGGCCAAATCTGTTACTCAAGTCTTTTACTTGGTAATGAGTCTGGGTTTACTATGACAATGAAATACTTCCAATTTTGGCACAGCCTTGATGTTGTGGTTGTTCTTTATTCTGTTAACATAACCCCCTTATTTGTCTGTCTTTTAGCCTTGAATCACAAAAAAACCAGGTTTTAAGTTACTGTGATTTTGTAACATTTTTGCCAGTGTTTTGGTCAGATATCATTTCCACAAACTAATGGGCTATGTCATTAGCAGCTACATACATTTTACGTTAATTAAATTATACATTTAATTACAATTTCGTTGCTTGATAGGACTGGTGAGCGTGCCATACTCCATGCAGGCTTACTGATTGTCTTGGTTGGATTCTTTATCTTACTGCCTTGGGGGAAGAAACTACCAAATATCCAGTGGCAAGGTATAGTTCAAGTCTTACTAGACCACCTTTGTAGTGTTCTTTTGAAAGCCTTTTATTGCACTTTTGTTCTTAATGATCTGAATAACTTATTTTTACAGAAATAAAGAACAACTCCATTCCCAGAACAGCCCCCACTGAAATGTTAATGCCTTTCTGGAGTTTACAAGAGCTGCAGCTGCCATCCAACCACACAGTAGAACCCGTGGGCTGCCCTGTCACACAGTCCTGGTGCCTGAATACTCCCATGATCTACCTGGCCCAGTACATCAGCTCTGATGTGCTCATAGGGTTGGGCTATCCTGTTTGTAATGTCATGTCCTACACTTTATACTCAAAAGTCCTAGGACCAAAGCCTCAGGTAAGCACGATCCCTAAATGCTTTATTTAATTTGCTCTGCAAGTCTTGAACTCTATGAGAATGAGAGATCTTTTAAAAATTTCCTTTTGTCATCAGCCAGATAAGCAGGGCAGAAATAAGCCTGTGCTTTAAGCAGGGCAGAACTTTGCAGGAACTCCAATCTTTTTTAAAATCCAAGGCAAGTCTCCAGGGGAATTAGAAAGCAAGGCTTGTGCTATTTATGCAAATCTTACAATGTGAAAGTTTCATGACTGTTCTGTCAGAGTCCTTTTTGTAACTACCAATTATATATTTGGAATATCAGTATGCAATAATGCTCCTCTTACTAAGTTTATTATATGAAGACTAAAAATGCCACTAGACTCCCAGTACTGGCATTTTTTAGCAGTGAAACACTATAGCAAACTTATATTATTGCTTAAAAAAGAAATTTATTCCCCTTTTCCCCATTTTTTTCATGTTTTATTTTGGTGAAAGAGACTTAATGCTTTGAGCCAGAATGCATTTTGTTAGAAAGCAGTAGAGTACCTATGAGTGGAACCTTGGAATTAATGCTTAGGGAGGCTGAACAGTACTCTTGGAAACAAAGTAATCAGTATCTTAATGATTAAGTGGTTGTTTAAATACTTCTTAATTTTCTAGTTAGGCTAATGGGTTGGAATTAATTACCAAATAATTAAAAACCGAATAATTCCTGTATCACTTATATAAGCCTTTGCTCTGCTGTAGGGTGTCTACATGGGATGGTTGACCGCCTCTGGAAGTGGAGCACGGATTCTTGGACCTGTCTTTGTGAGCCAGATCTACACTCACCTGGGGCCACGCTGGGCATTCAGCTTGATCTGTGGAGTAGTTGTAGTCTCTCTCTTACTCTTGGAGATAGTATACAAGAGACTAATTGCATTTTCTGTCAGATATGGGAGGATGCAGGAAGAGAATTGTTAAATGTGTATTTAAAAAAACAAACAGTAAAACCAACCGGAAGTAATACTTAGTTTATTACTGCTTTTTAACGAGGAGTACCTAACCATTGACCTTGTTGGCTGTGTGCTAACAGCTGTACACCTGTACTTACACATTGACAGAACACTTAACTTGGTCATACCCTAAAACTCGGTTACCCCTGCTGCAGCTGAGCTTTTGTGTTCTGCTTTTCTAGCAGCAGAGGGAGGGATGTGACAGGTTAGAGCAAGACAAGGGCACATTTGAAGTGTGTACAGTTTATATGATGTACATGTGCACTGAATGCAGCTGTGAAGGTCACAGGTTACGTGCTTCCTTTCCAGAAAGAAGTAAAAGAAATATTATCTTGATTCTGTGAATCAGGATTAGTAACTCTTCTGTAACTACAAGATTAGTTTGAGCTGCATGCACTTTGTATGGAGACACCACTACTTAAGGAAACCTTCTGATGTTGGGTTTGTTGGCTTGTAAGCACTGGTTAATACAGACCATCTGGTTCTGGAACCTGTTACATCTCCTCCAGGATTTCAAATGACAGGTGACAGAAGCATAGAGGAAGATAGGTGCCCTCTGCACAGGTAGTTGGTGTGGGATTTGGGTCTTTAAGTTGATCAAGAGCCGTTGAAAATCAGTCTCAGCAGCTGTTCCTTGAACTAGTGAACCGTATGTGCAATTTTTCCTCTACTGTTTTACTGAATGCCTTTTAGTAGCAAGGATAACCTGCAGCACTGAAATATGCACAGATTTTCTTAACCACAAGAAAAAAAGTCTGAGCACAATAGTTCACACTTTTGTGCTTGGTGAGAATGAATGCACTGTGCAGAGCAGTGGTGGTAATTAAGTGAAAGGAGAACTGGCTCCTGGGCATTCACCATTATCTGCAGACTTCTATTTTTTCTGATATTAGGGTACAGGAAACAGGAATTTGCACTGTTTTAGTCATTCAGACTTTATTTTAAAAAGTGAGACTGTAATTTTCCTTCATAATGGGGCCTAAGCTCATCTGTATGGGTTTGTTTAGATGTTTTAATGCTGCTGGGAAAAAAAAACCTCTGGAGTAACTCCAGTATGAGAGTTGTGGCTGCTGTTTAATGTCCCTACTATCTGATGCCTATTGAATTTAATAAATGTAATTATGTATTCCTGTGTACTCAATTGTTCAAACACTAAGAGACTACTGAATTAAAAGATGATTTTTTCAATACTGACTGAAGGGGATACGGAAGTTTTATTCCCTCATGGGCTTTCCTGCAACAGAATCACAAAATGTGAAAAAGGACTTCACTTGTAAGCTAGTTCATAATAAGTGCTAGTTGTATACCGTTTTTGACATTCCTGGGGCTACATTCTTTATTTGCAAGCCATTTCCTTGACTTGGACATGACAAAGCAATCGAGGTTATCTCTTAAACAGTAGCAGAATAAGGAGAACTGACTTCAATCAGTTAAGCCGAGCTGTGCTTGCACACAGCCAGCACCAGGCTCCACTGAAACTCTTCATCCTTCCCCCCACCAACACCGTTTTGAATCCCACTCAATTTAAGATCTTTTTCTGCCCAATAAGGAAGTCATAGAGTATTTAAGTACAGCTACAAGCACTGTCAGGAGTGTTAGCACACTTGAAGCAAAATGCTTAGAAGAAAAGCTACTGTTAAGGCTACTTCAGTTGCTCTAAGTATTAGTCAATGTGTAAAACAAGATAAAACCATCTAAAGTTACTAACTCTTTAACTATCACTTGACCATGAAACAAATAAATAGATCCAGACAATTACCACTGCATTTATTTTTTTTTTGTATAACATGCTTGTGCAGGGAAGTTTAAGCTGCTGCTACAAAAAATAAAACCAGAGTTATAAAACATATACATATTTACATATATTACTTGTAAGACATAAAAATATAAGTTATTTACAAATACAAATACTTGACCAGCACAGATGCATTTTCCTTGATTGTTGGCACTGAGTAAGCAGTGGAGTAAGAAAAAAAAAAAAAAAATACAAGAGATTCAGATTATTTCCAAAGACTTAGATCTTGACTGCATTAAGTTGCTCGAAGTTTTGCTTGAGCGAGTTTATCCATCACTTTAATGAAGTGTGTTTTGTATGATACTTCACACACAGTTTGCTACACATAAGCAGAGCAACCCTCCCCTTCCTGACTTTTTACCAGATTTTGGAAGAATTTCTGCATAAGCTGAGTAAGATCAGTCACTTTACTGAGTTTATTAAGCTCTTCTGCTGTGACACCCGGTTTCCTTTAATCAGTGAGGACCAGCTGGATTGGTAAACATTACAAGAATAGAAGACAGACAGTGCAGCTTCTCTTTGATGTATTCTGGCAACTTATCATCTTCTCCATACCTAGAGCGGCAAAGCAGCGTAGAAAAATTGAGATGTTTAAATAATTTGTTTTATTTCATGACAATATACTTATTTCAAAACATTACGTTCCTCACCCTCCCTGTTTTTAATACTATGCATGAGTAGTGGCTGTACTCTAGAGACCAAACAGATGCATGCCCAGCTTGTTTGATTCATTTGTTATCCAGAGTTCAGTCACAGCTATGGGTGCTTCTCTTTATTTATTAAGCTTACATAAACTAATTAACTGCAAAGTGATGGCAAGGCTAAGGTTTAATATTTACAAACCAAAATCAGTAGTGGCTGTGAAGTTACCTGATGTACAACAGCCCTGTGCTGAGCTACCTGGACTGTTTTAATGGCAGGAACAGACTCACCTGGTTGTCTGGCCATCTGGAGAAGTGTAAGTGATGGAAGAGACACCGGCTTGGGCTACCAGCTGGGACCCATCATTGAACTGAACCCACACGGCTCCACTGGTCAGCTGATGAGAGAAGTTACATTGTGGTTTCAGCATATGAAGTACAAAGTTACAAACCTAGAACTTTTCTAATAATGGAAGCTGAAAGGTTTTCAATATTGCCGAAGGGACTTAGGTATTTTGGTCAGTCTTTTAAAGATAAAGATTGCATGGATATTACTTTGGAGGAAGTAGTCTCATGCTGACTTCCTCAGATTTCTGATGCTTGACTTTTATTATCCTTGCCAATGTCAGATAAATAAAGAACTGCCTTTAGCTTAACCACTCCTAAAGAAATTTTATAAAAGGCCAAACACTAAAAAGAAGCCCATTTGTGAGAGTTCACAGCTATACGCAATTTAAAGAATATCTATATATTTAAAGATAACTTTTTCTGTTAGGATGGGAAGCTTACTTTATCTGGATTGCCAAGAACAATTTTTTAAACCTAAAGCTTATCCAACAGAAAAGCAGAGGGAAAATGGCTTTGCAAGGAAACAGCTTTTCCTGTTGTAGAGGAAGATGCATTTCTCTTGTACAGATCAGGTATATATCTATTAAAAACTTTGTCATGACACCTTTGCATCTATATTAGTGAACAGAAGTTTAACATTCTCAATTTTTTACTGGAGTCAAATTTAAATGACAAAAGACACTGAAATAGGCAATAATAGCCACAGGAAAATTGTAGTAACTGAGATACTGAACTATTATTTTGGTTTCTTCTACTTGTGTAGTTCATTATGGTATTTATCTAAGACATTTATTTAAAAGTACCTTTCCACATACAGATTTTAAGCTTAAACTGTAGTGCATAACTGTAAGATTGTTCACAAACCAAGTTTAAAGTTAATGTAAAGTTAACGACTTAAAAATACACATCTCAAATTTAATAGGAAAAAAGAATAGACATGCCTCCTTTATTAATTTCTCACCTGAGAAGCCCAACCAACATTTTTCACAAAAACAGATTTGACAAGTTGGGCTGAATTTGGGCTGCATTCCGTTTGATGAACAGAGGAGCACATCTTTTCAGCAGTGTTAGTCAGAAACGCAGGCTTTTCATAAGACACCACCTAAAACCCAGAGATGCACAGAATTAACAGAATTAATAGCTTGGCATTAATCCTCTCGATGAGCTGTAATGGTCAATTACCACCTGTTCATGTATACAGACAGATTTAGCCCCTATGCTTCATTTAACAGCATTACAGTATAAAAACCCCATTGGGACATACATTTTTGTTGTCAGGATCACTTCAGTCAGGTGGAAATCTGTACTAGGGACATGAGCTACACAATGAAACAGATGCACATCCAGTAAATGTAGATTGACGTACATTCAACCAAGTTCACAAAAACTCAGTGTGCCAAGACCCCTATATACACATATATATATATATATAAAATTCAGTCAGCTGAGGAAGTTTTATCAGGAACCAAAACCTGGTGGGCCTTTTAAACAAACCAGATGAAATTGCTCACAAAGCCTTATTGGCTACATGAATGTTTTCACTTACCCTTTTTTCATATACACACTAACACTTGATTATTTCAGAACAACAACCTCAAGTGCCAATAACCTTCGTGATACCATTTGTTACACAGCACTGAGGACACATCAGAGCTCTCAAACTGAATACTGTGCTGTCTAACACAAGTGCGCAATTTTCAAACTCTACCATAAATGCCTCCTGAGAACAAGTTTTGGAGTATTCTGATTTTTCAGATGATTTAAAATCTAGGTATCAAAAGTTAGTTGAAATCAAAGTTAACATTTCTAGTCAATATGCTCACAAATGGCTAATAAAAGTCTATGTCCATACAAATGTAATTCCATTAGTTCAAGTAAAACAGCAATACGGGAGACTGGTCTCCATGGTATGTCCTTGTGTACTTACAGGAGCACAGTTTGGAGTCTGAACTGGAGCAGAACTGGCAGCTTTATTCCTATCCAAAGCCACAACTTCTTTTGAATAGTTTCTATTGTCCAACAGTGGAGGTGCCACAGCCTGTGGTGATTCAGTATTACCAGGTTTTCTGGAAACATAATGAGAAAAACTGGGAAAAGGTCTGTCCAGAAGGGACTGAAGAAACAAGTGAGGAGACTTAGCTTTTCCTTCATTTTGCCATGGATTGTCCAAAGCACCTGATGGCAGAAGTCTTCTGCAGAACTATTTTTCAGTTCAAATACATAAGTACTCAATAAATATTCAATAAATATATAAATATTCAAATACATCAGTATTTTCAACTGAAAGCTATTACCTTCCGACAATTATTGGAAAAAATGGAACACTTCTGCTCCTTTTCTCTTCTTCCAAAACAGCAGATTCCAGTGCAAGGCATATACGATGTCCCTGAAATGAGGAGTTTATTTATTTAAGTTTTAAACTGAGAACTGTGTAACTATTTCATACACGTTTAGTGTGGCAGATGAGCCCACACAAGGAAATTTCAACAGTACTGAATTTTTCAAGTTGTATAAAGCAGCTTCATCTGTTGTGTTTAATCCTTTCACCAGACAGGCAAACCTGCTTTTTACACATTAGTGAGGATTTCCTCTCAATCTTGCTTGTGAGGCATTGTAACCGTTACCTCTACTCTGATATTTGCTCTTCCAAAAAACACCATCCTCCCTCCTTAACAGTGTAATGAAAAACATGGAAAGCAACACTGGAAGCACACATCTGTGAAAGGGAAGCTGAATTTTCAGGAAGTTGCTTTGCACTGGAAAAGGCCTATGTAAAACACCTTACCTCATTTGCATGATCCATATAAACCTGGATTTCCTTCTTCAATCCTGCTTCGCTTTCTCCTTTCAAAGTGAAGGATTTCCCTGACTTTTCGATCACACGAGTTATACCAGCTGTCTTATGGATCTTTGCTCCTGCAAGAAAATGTGAACCCTTTCAGTGCGAGCTGTATAAAATACCAGTTAACCATGGAAAGCTTGGAGTAGGGACATGTCTCTCACTTAGTAGGTTAATAATCAAGGGTAGACGTAAAGAAGAGCTCCTGCATAAAAATAAAGTATAATTTAAATAACACTTTTGCACATGTACTTCCTGAAGAAGATATCAGTAAGGAATTAAAGAATCAGCTAATCCACAAGTGCTAGAATAAAGGCAGAGTGGCCAAAAAGCTGTTTATAGTGCACTATTTTCTTCAAACTGGAGTGGTGGTTATTTAGTGTTAGGCAATATTTTAGTGCAGCTCTAAAATCACGATTTACGTGTTTGCATAACTGCAAAAAATGAATACATACCATCATAAAAACAAATTTCAACATCTGCAGGGGGTGAATTTTCCATCAACATGCACTTGGCATATCTTGTATAAAACGTCACTTTGGGGGTTTTTGTTCTCACCAACTGCACAAACTTAGCTGCATACTGGTATTTTTTCCAGTACTTTTCTAAAAAAATAAATAAAAAAAAACTTTTTAGAAGTTAGCAGATTAAACGCTGTGAACCAGCTTGAAGAGAAGTAATTTAAATTGTTTGATAGCTTAAGGTTGTGAATAATATTTAAGTACTTGATAGAAGTATGTGTAAAGAAACGTACTTATTTCCACCAAAAGGTCCCAGAATGAATGAGGAAAAGATCACAAAAGCTTTAATTTTAGAACACTGCATTGTAAAGGGGAGACTCCTCAAAACTCCCATATAAAAGGAATTAAAAACTGTGGGTTACACTTTCCTGTGAAGCTCCAAAATAGTTTCCAGTTAAACTGTAGTTTGAATCTAATTCTGAAAGGAGTTTTACTTCAGAGTTATCTGAAAAGTAATAGCTAAAAGCTATAAAGTCACAAGATTCACTTAAAATATCCCATTAATCATCATAATTTTAAAATAGATTTCAGGTTACCTGGCAAGTTGTCAAAATTATATGTGCAGATGCCTTCAGGAGGAGCAGGAGGTCTGTCATCAAGAAGGAAACCTCTTCCTTCATTTGGATGATAAACTGCAATCTACAAAAAGGGAACAAAAATTGTGTGTAGTTGCAACTTACTGCAGCACTCTGCACTTTTAATGGGTATGGAAATAAGTCACATTTTAATTAATTACTGTTATTTACCACGAAAGCTCTATTCCTCTAAGTAATTATTTAACAGCAGCACTTATTCACCAATACTTCACTCATTCCAAAAGTCAAGTCCAATTTTTCCCTGAAATAATTGCACGCTTTCTATATTTATATAGCTTTTTGATGGAGGGGAAAGTTTACAGCTGTGCATATATAAACATTGGATTGCGAAAGAAAGAATCACTTAAAAAGAAAAAAACAGCTCTGAATGAACTCTAAGCCCTTTATACAACAGTGAAGAAATCAAAAATATACTCACCACATTTCCATCACTAGATATTCTGAGAACTTCTTTCACAAATTCCTGTGAATGGTGTTCTTTCAGAAGCTCCATACACACTTCCCCAGTATCTAGAATGCTCACCTAAAATATATTAAGTATACAAGGTAAACAAAAAGACCTTTATTTTCTGCAAAAGGTTAGATTCTACATTTTCCACAAATGCTTTAATAAATGCTTTTCCTTAAATGCACTTCAAACTGATAAATGCTTCTTACAGTAACTTTTGTTATTAGTGCTATTAAAACAGAGCACTTCAAGATGACTGAAGGGTATCAGCCTGGTCACTGAGGGTGTGGCTTCTTAAGTGACAAATCAAAGACAGACACGTCTGCTCTATTATGTTTTAAGTATTCTCTCTAAAAAAAACTAAGATGCATCTTATTAAGATGATTTTAAATTACATTATGCTCGATTAAGTCTCCTAAAAACATACGTTTCTAGTTTACCAAGTGATTTTTAAGAGACAGTCACACTGTATTAAGCACTTCAATTGTTCCCATTTTTAGAACTGATACATACCACTGCATTTTTGGTCTTTTGCCTGATGGGTTTCAGCCTGTGAGCGGTGAGAGGTGACACAACACTTCGCAGGGTAGGTTTCTGGTGTGCTGATGGTTCTTGGCCCCAAGTTTGGTTTTGTTCTGGAGTTGACCAAAGGCCACAGGTAGGAGATGGCTGAATTTTCTCATTTTTGCAGAGAACTCCAGGGATGCATTTCTTTGGGTTTCCCAGGTTTAAAGAATGTGGACAGTCACCAGATGCATCGTGATTCCTTATATCTTTTAAGGTGTTCCACGCATTTCTTGGTGCATCCTGCTGCACATCCAGATGGTACCGAAAACCTCCACGTGCGTTACTCTTGCCAGTCAGGTCTGCAGGTGGTCTCAGAGGAACTGAAAGCATCACAAAGGGACATTGTAGATTCAAGGAGTCATAGCCAGAAGGAACAAAATCTAGCATAGCTTTAAAAGCTTTTTGAGGGATTGTCTTAGAAGGCTTATTTAAGGGAGGAATGGGACTCCAAATATCAGGCCTTTTAGTACCATCAATACCAGTGCTAGCAAAATTCCAGTGCTACTTAAAGTTAGCTGTTCCTGTATTTCAGTTGTGATGGTCTTCAGTATTTATACATCAAATAATTTTAAAAAATCATTTATAAACAAACCACTAAGATTTCAAGTAGATTCTTACAAAAGAATTAGTTTAATCTGCTGAAAGACAGCTTATTTACCATTCAGATAACCACTAGTAGCAAGTTTCATGCAAGTTCCAGTATATCTAACTAGTGCTTTACCATCCATCAGAGGTTTTGGTACTCAAAATGTTCAATGCATACTCCAGATCTCTTGTTTTATTTTTAAAATTCTTGTATCTATTTTTTTTTAATCCCTATTCTTATATTTAACCTTCCTATAACTCCTTCCCTAGTTTTGATATTTAAGCCCTTGATCAACTTTCACCTCACCCACATCACTATTGCGCTCCTTCTGCTGTGTGGCTGAACAGTTGAGAAGGGACCAAAAATTAAATGGGATTATTCAGACCATATGTTCTCTGATTCCAATTCCCTATAGACAGTAAGGGAAGGAGTCCAGTAATATCAAACTATAAAAGGCCAGAATAGATTTGTGGTATATTTTTATGGTTAAATTACATTATCTGTTAATGATGTAACATGATGCACAACAAAGAACACCTCCTCCCCTTCTGTGTCTTTTGTCCTTTCCTCCACCCATCCTTCTGCAGCCTTATTACCTTCCTCATTCACCGAGGTCCCATCTTCTCTTATTTAGTCATATTTGCACAACTAAATTAAGGGCTTTCAAGTCACCTGCTAATATTTTGTCATACATTTACACTTACACATTTACACAACTGAGTAATTATGTCAGGGTCTAAAATTCTGGTTTCCTCTTTGGGTTTTTTTTGCTAAAATACTAGTAGAAAATAACAAGCTTGTTTTAAGAAACTAAGTATTAAAATCCAATGTACAAAGAAATAAAAAAAATAGAATATCCCACTGAAACTATTACAAGTCAGCGCTCTAACTTGAGGGCAAAAAATACACAAGTGATGAGTAACACACCATTTGTTTGCATGCTTCCAAGCCACTGCTGCATCGTCTCAGCCTGGGACTTCTGCTCTAACAAACCAACCTGGGGCTTCACTGGGCACAGATAATTTGAGCTACAAAATAAAAGTTACACACGGAATCAAGATTGCATCAAAGACACTTGCACAACAAAATTTATAATGCTACAGCTGCAGAAACCACAACACTTAGAGCATTTAGGAAATGCAGGTGGCATTTTGTAGCTGTAGGCAGCACAGAACATGTTTCTTTTTCATAGGGTAAAGCACAAAAAAAAAACCAGTTTCCAAATGGAATGAAAAGTTATGATAATGCTGCCAGCAGTAGCTGTTCTTACATCTAGCTCTTAATCCTCCAGCCTTGGAGAAGACACAGTGATGACATGACCCCCATGTATCTCACTCAGCATAACAAACATGCAGCTGAAAGATGCCAATCCTACCACCTAAAATAATTAGAATTTGCATAAAATATAGTCAATCCCAGAAATTATAAAGACTTTTTACCAGCTTTTTAGATGATGACATAAATGTAGCCACAGGTGAACTGAAGCTACAATCCACATGTTGAAGGATAAAGAATTCACACAAAACCAGTTGCTGCAGGGTCACAGATCTGCTGTAAATTCACACTAAGCTCCTGTGAGGATTTTTATCTTCATAGCCTGAACCTGTCTGCACTTTGTTTTTGTGATGATTACTACCATTGGCAAGGGCTCACTTATCACCAAAACCACCCCAAAACCACAGAATATAAACCATCTGATTTAGGTCTTAGTACCTTGCATTTAAGATTGCTGGGCAAGCTAACTACAGATGTAAGAGGCTTTCCTGTAATCAACTACATTAAAAAAGTTGTAACCATTAAGTTAATCCCCACACTCACATTAATATTCTTTCATGTTTACATTCAGCACAGCTTTATGAAGTCATAGGGGACAAAAGTAACCATTACATTAACATTGGCACAAATTTTTGATTCATCAAACCTTTCTCAAACTTGAAAGAATGCACATGCCCACTGAACTTTGCTTATGTCAAACACCTGAGAACAGTCAAGAAAAACTTTTTACTCCATTTACTTTTTCTACAGGGAAAAGTGCTTGTTTGTCTTTTCCTTAAACTGATTTGCAAAGAGAAAATACAGGACATGACCACTTCTTAATGTGGAGAGAAATGCAGGAACTAAGGTATGGAAGTCTTTATATTAAAAGAGAAAATGGTTCTTTTGATATTCTGCTGATGCAAAGTCTATAGAAAGAAGCTGGAATTTTCACACAGAAACTAAAAATAAGTACAGAACTAAATTTCAGATAATTATCTATGACTGGCACTTTCCTTTCTAGTACACCGGTTCTATAATCTATTGCCCAATCTTTACTAATTTTTCTTTATCTTCTCTATGCAGAAGAGAAAAGAAAAATCACCTCAAGATATCAGCAAGTAAAAATGTTGATAATTGCACTTTGAATGCCTTCTCCCTCATCTGTCTCTTCTACAAAGAACAACTAGCAAGGCTCTCTACTACAATTACTGTGGGGAGGGAAATACTCATTGCACGTGGAAAAAAAGACAATAATGGAGTTCTAAATTTCATCTGAATAAAAACTGATTCTTACTGTGGTTGATCTTTCACAGGTGGAGATATCTGCTCTTCAAAAGAACCAGAAGTACTAGAAGTCTTCTCCTTAAATATTTCTCCTATATCAGTATAGCTGTTGGCAGGTGAAAAGTATTCTGTGTTTTCCCTTGTTCCTACTTTAGGTTTGGAAAGCACTTCCAAAGAGTGACATCGATCAACAATGTTGGATATGCCTTGGGTCTGGCTGTGGGATGTGCCAGACCTGTCTGAGGAGTGGGCTCTTCGGAGGTAGCGGGAATGTGGCCTCTCCTCACCAGACTGCGTGGTTCTTCCCCTGCCACTTACTCCAATTTCCTTTCCCTGAATTCCCCACTGTCGGAACGAACCACTTCCGTCTCCCGACGAATTATTACTGGAATTCTTGTTTGTAGGAAAAAAAGTAATTTTATTTGGGAGTGGCTGTCCAACTAACAGCTTCTTCTTTTCCTTCAAGCAACCGCTGGTACTGATGCTGGAAGAGCCCGTGAAGGTTGTAGAGATGGTGGCATTTCCACTGTCCATGGAATCTTCTGAGGTTCCCAAATCTCTGCTCCGTGCAGAGCTACCCCTGGACATAAAAGGATGATCCAACACTGAGGAAAGACTCAAGCGATCTGCCGGGTTTTTGCGCAGTAGCCTGTGTATGAGGTCCTGCGCCTCTCTCGACAAGAAGGCTGGCATTTCATAATCTGCCAACACCACTTTATTCAGCGTGTTCCTGACCGTGTCCGTGTCGAAAGGCGGCTTTCCAATGAGAAGAGTGTAAAACATACAGCCCAGAGACCACACGTCAGATTCCAGCCCGTGCGGGCTCCTCGTGGCTATCTCCGGAGAAATGTAATTCGGAGTTCCACACATGGTGTAATGCTTCTCATGAGGCATCTTCAGCTGAGTCGCCAACCCAAAATCAGCAATCTTGACGTTCATGTTATTGGTGAGCAAGATATTGGAGAGGGTGAGGTCCCGGTGCAGTATTCCATGGGAATGGAGGTACAGCATACCTGTGATAATCTGGTGCAAGAAGTGTCGCGCTGTCAAAACAAAAACAGATGTTGCAGTCTCATATTTGAACTCATAGCTCTGAAAAATAACTCAGCTTTAAGTCTGCTATTCGTCTTGCTTCTATTTTGTCCTGTTTTTAATAAAAAGAATGTTACAAGGGTGTTTATAGGTGTCAGACTGGTGAAATTGGAATTAGCTTTCTGCTTTCTACTTTAAGCAAAATGGCACAACAATGTTCTAAGCTCGTGAAAACTTACGTAACACACGAAACAGGACTGGGAATATTTTCAATTGGCCTAAACTTTCTAAAATTAGGTTCTTAAGAATTAAAGCTAATTTGCTCATCCCTTTTGGAAACAGATACTAGTTTAATGATGCCTGTACAGCAGTACCCCATTAATCCAGTCCTGCGACCTGGGTCCCAAAAAATCCCCATCGATCGTAGTTTCATGGAATTAAATTAGAAACTGATAGAGGAGTGGGTAAGATGGAAGAACTGAGCAAGAGGCGAGCAGTGACGTGAGTCTGGAAGCAGTAAAGGCAGAAGCTGCCAGTCTTCCCGTTCCTCTTCTTTCCTCTTCCAAGTCTTGACCCACATTTCAACACAATTCTAAGTACAAAGGTAAACTCTACCCTCTATCTACCTCTGCCTCCTAAGATCGCTATCTTCTTATACGCCAAACAGCACAAACAGAAACAAATGGATACAGAAATTCAAGTGAATATATGCACAATAATAATTAATCTCTAGATTATCATTTACCACAAGATTTTAAGGTATAGAAACTGTGATGGCAGTTTTAAATACTCTTCCTGTAGAATTAAATATTTATTGAGTGAGCCAAAACATTAACACAGAGAGCTCCACGGAATGAAAAAAATCTCACCTTCATCTTCTGAAAAGGGTTTCTTTCTGTTCTTTATGTATCTACTCATTTCACCATTGTGACATATCTCAAGTATCAAGTATACATAGTTGCTATCTTCAAAATAGTTATAAAGCTGGAACATAAAACAAGGAAAAAATGAAATTCCATTTTGTAGGCTATGCAGCAAGTCACATACACAGCCCTCCCTACAAACCCCATGGTTCTTACCTCGAGTATAGATGGATGCTTTAGCTGACAATGTATTTTCACCTCATTCTGAACCCTCTGTACCATTCCAACTTTGTGCATAGCTTTTTTGTCTATCTGTAAGTGGATCACAGCATAACTTAGATGTTCAGCGCATATTTGCCTGACAATTTTTAAGTATAAGCAAGTTTTCACATAGTTTAACTTAATACACTCTTTTACTGAACAAGTATAATGGATAATTGGAGGAACAACACAACTGAAAGTAGTCAAGTGTTAACATTATCAATACTAACACTGAATAATTTTTTTCTGAAATACATAAGTAGAGAAATCTAATCCTGATTTTGCCAGGAAGATAGGTTAAATATAGTCAACACTAAAAAGCATTTCTACTCATTACCAAGCCTATTTGGTTGTGGTGCATTTTTCAGGATCGAATCCCACTCTTAATGTCCGTTATGTACAAACATTCAACTCAAACATCAATGCCCAACTGCATAACCCCAACCTGTTGCAACTTTGCATTTGGTCTCTAGGGAGACGGGTACTTCCTTGGCCGGCTGCCTTACCATTTTGATGGCCACTTCCAGGCCGGTTTTCAGGGATACTGCTCTGTAGACCCCCGCGAAGGAGCCCTTCCCCAAGAGGTTCCCCACCTTGAAATCCTGCAACACGAACAAACCAGCCTTGTTAGCCTGGGGCTTTGTCAGTCAGGCTTCGGAGCGCCTCTCCCGATGCGGACCCTCCCACCAGAGGTGTGGAGCCCACACGCCCCCGAGATCCGGGCAAACCTCGAGGCGTCCCGGGGGTACCTGGAGGGAGCTCTCCGGAGCACAGCGGCGGGGCCCGGCGGGGCCGC
>VWPU01025899.1:0-44272 GCA_013398955.1 Callaeas wilsoni
GGTGCGGGGGCGGGCGGCCCGAGCGGAGCGAGCCGCGATGGGGGCGGCGGCGCGGCCGCAGTGAGCCCGGCGGGGAGCCGAGCGGGGAGCGGGGCCGATGGCGTTCAGCGCCTGGCAGATCCTCTCGCCGGTGCAGTGGGCCCGGTGGACCTGGTCGGCGGTGCGGGGCGGGGGCAGCCCCGAGGAGGGGGACGGCGGGGCCGGTGCTGCCGAGGAGGACGATGAGGAGGATGACCAGGACCCGCCGGCGGGGGTCTCGGCCCTCGGCTTCAGGCAAGTCAGCGGCGGCTCCTTCCCCTGCCCGCCCTCCCACGGCGCCCGCACCCACGCGGGACGCCCGCGCGGGGCATGCGGGGCTGCGGGCGCGTCCTCCCCGGCCCTCTCCCCATCCGCCCCTCGCTCGCTGCCTGGCTGCCGGGGATCCCGCACCGCACCGCGCCGCGCCGGGGGCCTGGGGGAGCCAGGGCCGGAGCCGAGCGCTGCTTCCTGGAGGATGCTGGGGAGCACAGGGCCGGAGCAGTCGGGCTCGCTTTCCGAGAGCTGCGTGGGAGATGGTGCGGGGCTGCATGTCCTTGGAGGCCCGTGCTGTGTGCTCAGCTCGGGAACGACCTGGCAGAAGCCCTCCCGCAGGACTGGGGATGCACAGGGGGCTGCTCACGATGATGTTTCACCTTCTCTCCCTTTTCCGTTTGCTAGCGTGTCCCGCTGGACAGGAGCGAGTGGCCGCCCCGGATGCCCACGGCCAGCCTCTGGCCTGGCTGGACGTGTAGGTGTTGTGGAGGATGTCACAGGTAGCCTTGAAAGCAGTAATTCCTCACTCTTTTCCCCTCCTCGGCAGCTTGGACTCCACTGATAATTTTGAGACCCCTGAAGCAGAAACACCAACCTGCTCGCCACTCAAGGAGTTCTGCGAACCACCAGGATCACCAGAGTCTGAGGCCAGGACCCGAGGTAAAGAGCCAGTGTGCACCTTCTGCTCTGTTATTCTGCTCCATTGGCAGAAAAGCAGGGTGGGGTCAAGGAGTAAAATTCTCTGACTTTAAGTAATACCTGGCACACTTTTGGTGGTTAATGGCCTGGACAGTTCAAATGCCAGGGCTGGGCTGGGCATGCCACAAAGAGCTGTGATGGCTTGATTGAGAGGAATCCAAGGATGCTGCTGAATTATTTTATCAGTTAAACATTCCTCTGGCACTTCCTCTGCAGCCTGGAGGTTGCCTTGGCTGCTGCTGGCTGGTGGAACCTTTCGCATGTGTACCCCATGTGTCACTCACCCCTGGCTCTTGCACAGGAGTGGCAAGATGCCAGGTTTGTGTCCCCCAGGCTGGTCAGTGGTAGGGGTTTCATTGCATAGGCCGTTTCTCCCTGGAGATAGGTGCCAGGTGTCCTCACTGTGTAGCTGCTGTTCAAGATGCAAAAGCTCAATGCTGCTAAACCCCATTTTTTGAGAAATTGCGGGGGATCTGCTCTAACTGTGTGGGGTTTCCTTTGCTAGTGGGTCCTGAGCTGTTTTGCAGGTGTATCCTTATGTCCCACACTGCTGCAGCTCCCCTGAGTGTGGCTCCCCATTAGCCCGTGGCCTTCTGAGGACCAGCTCCCCACTGTCTCCGTACCCTCCTCTTCAGGGATTTGTGCTGGTGTCCACGGCTGATCTTGGTGTTTATCTCTGTTTTTGTGCTGCTGGGAGGAAGCTTTGAAGCTCTGGCACTGCTGCAGCAACCCACAGGAGGTTATCGGGGCAGGGCAGGAAGGAGACCTCCCCTTCCATCTGATCTCAGTAGGGCAGGATGGCTGGGCTGCGTCAGGGTGTTTGTGAGCCCCTGGGGTGCTCTGCAGGCGAGCAGCGTCTCCAAGACACGGGGCAGCGTGTGGTGGGCCAGGAAGTCCTGGACAGGCTATCCTGAGCATTCCCTGCCCTCTCTTGCACCTCACTGCTGCACACCCTGGTATGTGATGTGCAATGTCATGCTTTCCTTGAATGCTCACAGCGGCGGCTGGGAACTTTTTGCAGGGCTGGTTTCAGAGTACGTGAGCTCAGTCCAGACTGTGGGTTCTTCTGTGCAGAAGCCCAGGCAGTGTGGACCGTGGCAGTAACAGGATGCTATGGCTCTCCATCTGCTGTGGTGTTGTTCTGCTGTTGAGGTAGATCTGGGTGCTCATCCATCCCTTTGGAAAACTCATGTTTGTTTGCTGTGATGGAGGGAGCGCTCGGTTCACGCTTCCAATAATCACAACTCTTGGAATAATCCTTTTAAGAAGGGATGATGGAGACATCTTTACTTTGGGAATAATGCCTGGGGAGGGGGAGAGAGATACAGGCTTTCCTAGCAGGTAGGATGATCATTTCTGGCACAGCTTAGGGAAGTGCATTGCTTCAGACTCCAGGGTATCACTGTTCCCGTGTGTGCCTGTGCCCCTTGTCCTGGGATGAGCAGCTCCCGCTCAGCAGCAAGGGAGTAGCTGCTCCTCCACACAAAGCTCCCAGTGTTCTGGAGATGAGGGCGTGATCTCCAGCAAAAGCTGTTTTTCTGTGCTAGCTGGCAGAGAGTGGGATGTTGGAGCCGGCAGAGCCAAACTGCGGTGCCACCACACTTGGCTCCAGCCCTTCCCTGCCCATGTCTCTGGCTGTGTCTTCTCAGTTTGCCTGGAATGGTGGAGGGAAAGGATTGCCCGGGTGCGGACGGGTTTGCACTGTGCACAGTCGCCCTGGGGTGTTACATCGCTGTACCAATGTAATCCATATGTTAAGGCCTCATCTTCGCGATGCTGCTGCTTCACAGCAGCCCGTGCCCTTCCGTCTGGCTGCATCTCGGGAGCGGCAGTGGGATGGAGGCAATCCAGTGTAATGGCTGCTTGTCAGCACCAGGAGAGCTGCTGCCTGCAGTCCCTGGGGAATAGCTGCTGGCCATGCTGGGGTGTGTAGGGGCAGCGCCAGAGCTGGACCTGAGGGCAGGCACGGCACCCGTGGCCTTGAGGGACTGCAGGAGCAGGCACTGTCTGTTGCATAGTTGCAGTCTCACCCTGCCTTGGGAATAAATAGCGTGAAGAATGGCAGAAGCTGTGACTCCAGGGCTGGCTGCTCCACGCACAGCCAAGAGGTGACCTGGATGTGTTAAACCCTGTCCTTGGGGACAAAAATTCAGCCCTGGAGGGGGCCACAGTGAGGGTTTATGCCCACTCAGGATCACTCAGTTTCCTCTTGCTATCTCGGGTGGTGAGACTTACTCTGTCCCATTCTTGCTCAAGTTATCTCCGGTCATCTGCCAGTAGATATTTTGCACAAGGAAATGAGCAGAAGCAACAAATCTAGAGCCATCAATGCTGGGAGCAGGCTCCCGCTGCCATTTCCCTGATGCAGGGCACGTGTTTTCCGGTGCGTTAGCAGCATCGTTTGCCGGTATGCTAATTCTTAACAGAAATAGATTTAAAAATAGATCAACGGCTGTTAAACACAAGCGGAAAGCCAAAAGAGGAAAAAAAGTCGTTGGTGATGTAGGACTGAGCTGGATGTACGGGGCAGATATCCTGTGCTGAGACAGAGAAGTGCATGACTCACAGCGAACGCTCCCCTGAGCTGAGTCCAAGGCCCGGAGAGTGGAGGGGTTGTTCTCGCCCGTGCTTGGCACAGGGGCCATGCAGGGATCGCTGCTGCTTCGCTTGGCGGCTGCCTGTGGGATGGAAAGGACGCTGAGCCTTTGCCTTGCAGCGCTGCTACTGCCAAGTGTTCCTGGTTCATTTGGGGGGTGGCATGCTGGAAAGCTGTTTAAGTCAGTGTTTGTGTTTAATTTCAGCCCGAGGAAGACAAGTGAAGCAATTGTAATGCAGAGGCACAAAGTGTCTATTACTGCAGTGCCAGACTGTCCTGTCTTTCTTTAGAAAGTAAAAAAATGTCCGTTTTCACTTTGTAGCATCCCCTCCAGGTACTCACCTGGATGTGGGGCAGGTTCACAGCCTGCGCACAGCCTGGCCAATGGGTGTTTGTGAGATCCAGCATGCCCTGTGCTGGGTCTGTGTTTGGGATGGATCCTGGAGTCACTGTGTGTGCCATGCTCCTGACGTTGTCCATTTTCATGCTGGGACTAAACTGTCCCCTGCTGCAGGGCACAGTGCCAGAGGTGGAATGGGAGACCTCAGGGTCACCTTTTTGAGATGCTGCAGTAAAGCATCTGCTGGGATGCCTGTGGGAAGGGCTGGTCTAAGAGGGAGAGCTGTCTGTGGTTGGTGGCTGCCAGCCTGCCTTCTCCTGGGGTCCCATGGGGTGTTCAGCACAGATTTGGCCTGAAAGGAGGATTTGAGCAGTGAGAGGGCTGGGGGACGGCTGCAGGAGTGGGGGACAAGGTGGTTTCCCTGGCAGGAGCCATGAGCGAAGGGAGTACATGCGGAGCCAACACGGCTGCTCACAGCGTGACCACCTGGGGCTGGCGCGAGCTGGGGATGTTGGAGCATTCAGAGGAGGAGCAGGGAGAGCTGCAGGCAGCATGCAGGCGTTGGAGGGGGCTCCATGGGGGAGATCCCGTGCTGCACTGAGGTATTGCCAGTGCTGGGCAGCTGCGGGAGTTGGAGCAAAGAGCTTGGCTCTTTCTGTGCACCCCAAGGCCCTTCAGGCCACTGTTTTCTGCATGCTATGTGATTGTTCCCAGAGGAGCACACGCTCCCGTCATGCTGCATTGAAAGCAGAAGAAATGTAGAGGGGGAGGAACTAGGAGAAACCCCCTCTGAGCTTGCAGGAAGGACATTTCTGCTGCAAAAGATTTCCAGAACCACAGGCAAGCACCTGAGCTGCCCTTTGGCTGTGCCTCCTGCCTCCCAGTATATCCCAGTTCCTTAGCTCTCAGACTGACTGAGCGTGTGGGCTGTGCTGCGGGAGGGACTGAGTAGCTGAGCTCTCTAGGGTGCAGAAAATGAGGGAATCACAAAATTGGAGAACCTGGGTGGGTGGTTCTTCCGATTTTTGTGGAAAAATGATTCTGAGCGATGGCCACATGCGCCACAGCTCCTTTTGTCCCCACCCTGTAGACACCACAGCATGGAGACGTGGTTTGTGTGTCGACTGCTTGTTATTCAAGAAGTAATTACTCATTGCTTGGGTTAGAAGCCAGGATGGGCTCATGTCTGTGAGAACAGCAGCTGCCAAACCTTCCGCTGGGAACGCAAAATGCACTTAAATAGTCCTTTTGCCCTGACTTTGAAGTCTGTTCTTCTATTCAGGGCTGTCTCAGGAAGGCTTCAAGCAGCTGAGCAACACAGCAAGTGTAATAAAATTTTCTTTGGAGTCTTTTAAGGAGGTTTTCCTGGTTCGTAATGATGGGGAGGCCTGGCAGGCACTGCCTCAGACTGTTTCCTGGCTGCACTCCAAGTACTCATCCGCTGGATTTGTGTTTACTGATGCATTTTCTGGGGCATCAAGGCAACGTCTACTTGGAGGGAGCTTTTTTTTTTGCAGTCAGAGGAAGCATTTTTGCAGTCTCAGGGAGGACACAGACCCTCCTGATTAATTTTCATGGCTTTTAGCATCCTGAGGATCAATTATGCAAACCATGATCCATCAGCTGAGTCAGGATTGTTGGCTCCATGTCCCGGATTAGTCCTGGGACCAGATATTTGCCTGATTCACTTTTCCTCTGCCAGCCTGTGCCTTGGTCTGTTACCAGCAAACATGAGCCGGTTGCAAATGCCTGGTGATAGGAAAAACCTCTCCTGGATATGCTCGAGAATGGAGATCCGTGGGAGCAGGTGGTTGGTATCCCTCCACCAAATGGAGGGGTGCTCGAGGTGACTCCCCTCTGCAGCTGTCCCCTCTGTTCCAGGGCAGGGCCAGGGCAGGGCCAGGGCAGGGCAAGCGGATTTCCCTGGCATAAGCTCTTCTTCACCCAGGCTGCTCTTCCCAGCCAGGTTTTCAAACCAGTTTGGTCCTTGGGAGAGCATTGGTTCTGTTCTGCCCTTGGAGGACCTGGCTGGGCTTTGTCTCCCCATAAAGGTGCCTGTAAGGGCTGCAGGTACCACATGCCCCCTGATGGGTGCTGGGCATCCCAGCATCCTGTTTCGCCTTATCCCAGGAGTCTGTGCAATTGTCCCCGGTTGAGGTGCAGGAGAAACACCAGATGTTTTCCTCTTGTGCTTTAGCACACCTGCTCCACAGTCCTGGCTCTGGATGCTCGGTGGGTGCAGCTTTCAGGATGCCCCAGTAGATAAAGGATCTTCTCCATCCCTTGATAGCAAAGAAAAGATTAAACAGTAAAAGGATTGAGGGGAAAGGATTAGAGTAATGGTGGTTAAGTCATGGATCAGGATTTGTCATTAGAAGACACTGACAGCAGTGTGGAGAGCCTGGCGTGACTACAACAGGATTTCTGCAGATGGAGAGTCAGCTTGTGTCGGACAGCTTCTCCTGCCTGGTGCACTTCCAGCTCCACAGCCCCAGCACTGGGCAGCTGACCCCCAGATCTCTCCTGCAGCCTGTTTCTGCTCCTTCACTGAGCACACCTTCCCACTCCCCTTCTTCCTGGCACCTGCTTTTTCATATTTCCTGGTGTTGTCTCGTGTCATGCGTCCCTGAACTCTTTTCACTAATTTTAACTCTCTGCCCAAGTGAGTGGTGACTCCCTGTCATCTGGCAGGAGAGAAGCTGAGTTTTGGGTCAGGATCCCCCATAAAGTCTGACCCTGGAGCAGCTATGAGAAGGGAACAGAAAGCCCTCTGCAAGGGAGTGTACCACAGGTCAGGGATTAACCATCTCCTTTTATCTTTTCAGAGCCAGGTGGCCATGGTGACCTGCTGGTAGGGGGAGCCCACTGGGACAGCTCTCCTGGAAAGCACCCCAAAGATGAGGCTCAACCAGAGATTGGAGCCCCGAAAGCCAGTTTGGATGCTAAGGGGGAAACTGATCCTGACAACTCGCCCCTGATGAAACCCCTGGCTAGGCTGGGCTGCAAGCCTGACCCTGGTCACATCACTGTGCCCACTGTGGAGCCAGCCCCCGTGCCCTATGTGGGCATAGCCGCCTGGGAGCGGGTCATGTCGGGAGGGGACACAGCGGACACTGGCACGGGGCCGGTGGAGCTGAGGGCTGATGCCCTGGCCCAGGACCAGCTCAGGAGAGGGAAAACACCTTCGCTGGGGAGGAAAACAGATGAAGCCACAGAGGAGACCCAAGCATCCTACCAGCTTGACCCCAAGCAGCCTGACAGGAGTGTGAACCCCTTTGTGGCAGGGGCCAGCCAGCTGCAGAGCTCTCCCCCAGCAGCCCCACCACACCTTCCCCATCCCGGTGAGCTGGGGAGGGACTTGGCTCTGGAGGCCACAGGGCAGGTCTCAAAACCTGGGGCTGATTTTACAGAGGCGCGAGAGAGTGTGGAGGCCAAGCCAGCTTCACCCAGGAGGGGCAGCAGGATCCCAGCCAGCAAGCTGACACCGAAGAGACACAGAGAGTCACCCAAGAAACCAGCTGAGGATGCGGAGAGGGGTCCCACAGAGCTGCCACTGCCTCAGGGCTCCTCCCAGCTGGGTCCCACGTGCTGGGACAGCACTGGTCTCAACTCTCTCAGTGGCAGCTCAGCGCTGCAAAATTCGCCGGTTCTCCCCAAGGGCTCTTATCAGTTTGACCCCAATAACTTTGACTCCGTGGATCCATTCAAGCCCACCAAGATGCTTGCCAGCACCGACGCTGACTCTTGCTCCACTGCAGATAACAGCCTCAATGAAATCCTCGAATCTCAGACACTGGAGATGCAGGACGATACCCTGAAAGGCAGAGACTCCCCCAAGAAGCCCAAGTCACGCCTGATAACGTGAGTGCCAGTGTGTGCAGAGCTGGGGCTGCAGCCCCCTCGGTTTTCCCTGCGGGCAGGCAGAGCTGTGCTGGTGGTGGTGATGGAGGTGGTGATGGTGGTGATAGTGCTCCTGCCCTGGTGCCTCCTGAGCGAGCCCAAAATCCTGCCGTGCACCTCAGGTTCTGCTGATGCCTCGATTTTATCCACCTGTTGTCCCAGCAGAGGGGCAGCTCCCCTGTGCCTGTCAGTACCACTGGTGGGAGGAGAGGGACAGATGTTCTGGAGCAGTGCTAGTGTCCTGAGTCCCAGGCAGAGCAGGGAAGGCTGGATTGGGACCTGCTTGCAGGATGACCTCTTTGGAAACCCCTTGGGGGTTCAACTAGTGGGTAGAGGTGTAGATGTGGTGTCAGAGGAAACCCATAGTGGAGGCTGGAGCCGTTGTGTTTGCTGGACTTCTGCAGGGGTGTGCAGGAGCTGGTGGACGCAGGTATGGTTGGTCAAATGTAGCTGAGACATTTTGTGAGCTGCCACTGAATTTGTTTTATATCAGAGAAGGAGAACAGGTTGGACAGGTAGCCTCTCACTCTGCCGTCAGATTCTCCAGTGAGAAAATTAGATAGTGAGTTTTTACAGAGAGAAAGATAAAGCCTCACAGGCAAAAATCAGGCTGCATTGGATGTTTATGTCCAGGAAATACTTTACAGAGAGTAGATAAAGATTTTTTAAGAGCTGATGTTCCCATGTGAGGCTGCAAGTGAGCAGAGCCAATGGGGAGGGGAAGCAGCAGGGAATTCTCTGCTCGCTCCGTCACCTTGGAGCAGCACAGGCAGCAGGATGTTGCCCTGGCAGTGAGGTTTGTGTTCGGACCTCACCCTGCTGCTGTGGACAGCAAATGCAGGAGCAGAGCATCCCATGTGTGTGTGCCTTCCCAAAGACCGAGCTAGGCAGCTCACTGTGCTTCTCCAGAGCAGAGTTAACATCCAGGTCTTTTCACACGCTCTTCTTCTCTCCATCTGTCTGTCTCTCTCCCTGTCCGTGCTTTGGTGCATCAGGACTACTGAGCAAGTGAAATTTCTCTGTTTTCTGTTGTAAGTACTCTCTCCTGTATTCCTTTTCTTTTCCTTTGCTGTTTTTGTCCTCTCTCTGGGTGCGTGCTGCCCCACTCGTCTCCATGGCATGCTGGCTCCTTCTGCCCTTTGACTTGTGCTCTCTGCTGTCTGGTTTGTGTCCCGCACCCCTTGGCGGGGTCCCCAGAGTGGCCTGGCCTGGTGAGTGCCTGGGAGTGAGGGAGGAGAGGAGAGCTGAGCTGAGCTGAGCTGAGCTGCGCCGGAGGCACACCCCTGTGCTTGTCCTTGCAGCATGCTGCCTTGCAGCATCTTCTGATGGTGGACAAGTGCTCAAAATCTTCAGCTGATGGAGAGGGAGCAGGTTTTTGTGCAATCCAGAGCTGTTACCTTGGTGCTGGGGGAGAGCTCAACCCAGCTGCCAGGTGATGTGATAACCCTGGCACAGGAGAGGGTGCAGAAAAGAGGAGGGTGAGGACATGACCAGTTTGACTGCTCGCGGCAGGGCATGAGGGATCAGAACAGTCCAGAGTGATTCTTCAATGTGACCGAGGTGTGCATGGCAGCGTGCAAAGAAACCTCCATGTGCCATGCCACGTCGCTCGTTGTGCTCTGCTGCGCATGTGTGCGATGGGATGGGGAGGCTGGAGAGTGGCAGTGGGTGGGGGCAATTCCATAAACCTGGGAACAGCTCACTGCAGTCCTGCTCGAGCCTTTGCCTATGTCCCCGTGGTGGGGAGTGCTGTGTCCGGAGGCTGGGATCCCTCCCCAGGTCCTCACAGTGGCTGTCACACGAGCTGTTCCAGCTCAGCAAGTGTCTCCTGAGGGGTCAGATGTGGCCACGAGCCTGGAAGATCCCTGAGTGTGAAGTGTGAGGGGCTGAGATGCAGGAGAAAAGCTCGTGCTCTCCCACCCACATTCCCACTGGGACCATGCCTCCGCTGCCTTGCGCTGTGCTGATGCCCGGTGTGTTGGGATGCGGCTGTGCCTGCAGTCCTGCCCAGATGGCCTCTGGATGGGTGTTTTCAGGAATGTGGGATGAAGTTCCAGGGACAGCCTTCTCACTGGAGGGCAAGGGGACCACTTGCAAGACCTACTTGGGCTAAACTTCCCACCCGAGGGGCCCTTCTCCTTGGGACAGCATTTGCGTCAGGCGGAGCGTTTGTTTGAGGCACAGCACCTTGCCCTGGCTGTGCGGGTCTGACTCACGTGGGAGACGAGGATGCTGTGGAGAAGTCCCAGACTAACTTCCAGCTGCAGGGACAGGGCATGAGACTGCCTGGACGTGGTTCTTCCTGCAGAAAGTCGACGTGCACTGAAGCTGCGGGTGCCGTTGCGCTGGCCACACAGGGCCAGGGCGCAGCGAGGGAGATCCTTCTTTGCCGGCTCCTTGGCAGTTGCCTCTCTTGCCACCAGCCTCTTGGGGTTCTTGCTCCACTCCTTACCTTTCTCAGGAATAAACACCTCACAGACAAACCCAACTGATGTGTAGTCGTGTCTTTTGTTTGCCTGTTCCTTCTGTTCCTTCCAGAACTTGCTCTGCCTCGGTGTTCACTGGTGAGTGGGGTGCTGGCACGCGGCGGGTGCAACGCTAGTGCTGGGACTGCGTCCCCCTGCTTGGGCTGTCTCGCACGCGCCCCCCCATCCCTCGCACTGCCCCTGAACCCCCCCTCAGCTGCTGCTTCTCTCTCCTGCAGGAGCGGCTGCAAGGTGAAGCAGCATGAGGCGCAGCCCCTGGTCCTGGACATCAGCACTCCGGTATGTGGGATCTCATCCCCAGAGGTGTGAGCTGGGCACTGGGATGCTGGAATGGCGGTGGGGAGAGCTGGGCTGGCCGAGCCTCAGGCTAGCATCTTCCCTCTGGGCAGTTCCTGATGGGAAGGGAGGGAGGAGGGCTGGTGGGGAGCTGCTTGCCAGTGGATTTTAAGCCTTCCACGCGTTCCATGGAGTATCCAGCAGCTCACCTGGTGGCCTGATTCCCACAGATTAGCCCAGTCTTGTTTAACTGCATACTTTGATCCTGCAGGATGAAGGCGTGTTGATCTCAGAAATCCCAGATATTACAAATCGGGATGGACATGCCACTGATGAGGAGAAGTTGGCCTCCACCACCTCCACACAGAAACCAGCCGCGCTGGAGAAGAAGGCCGAGCCAGAAGATGACCTGGAGTACTTTGAGTGCTCGAACGTCCCCGTGTCCGCAGCGAAGCACAGACCAGAGGCAGGTAAGGAACATACCGGTTGCCTTCAGCTCTAGGAATGCACCGTGACTGCACCCAGGGATCCTCTGCAGCCTCTAGCAAGGAATTGGTGCTGTTAAGGCAGCGCAGCCTCGTCAGTTTATTTACACTGACAGGGCTAAAGGTTGCTGCAGGTTCTAATGGAACCTCCCATTGCTTTCCTGCACTATTTCCAGTATGGAAAACGATGGTCCAGGCTGTGTTTATTTAGACGTTGGGTACAGAGCACTCTCCCCACAATGCTGCAGTGGGATGTGGCTTAGGCACGAAGTTCCCTCCCCGTGGTGCTCCCTGCCAGTGCCCCCCTGACACCAGTGCTAACTGCCGAGCTGAGAGCTGAGCAGAACAATTGTCCACCATTCGGAGCATCCTGCCCTGACTCCTGGGCTGCAGAGTCCCTGCTTAGAGCCTGTGCCAGGGGCAGAGCTGCCAGGACTTGGCGTCTCGGCACAGGGGCTGTGGTTGATGGAGATCTCAGTAACGCTACGGAGACCCTCGTTATTGCTCCTGGTGGAATTCTGCTGTCAGTCTCCCATGTAATTAGCCTCTCTGACCAAGCCATTACAAAATAATTAAAAGCTAGGCAACATGACATTTAATCAATAGCCAAGTCCTAGGTGCAAGCAGCAGAGATCACCACGGGGGGTTTGCAGCCCTCCTCTCTGCAGGGACCCATTAATCATTTCTCCCGATGGCTGCGCTGGGCTTCCGACTCCATGGGGAACAGTCCTTTGTCCTTAGGGGAGGAACATCTGACAGTCAGGAGAGAGGCTGGGAGGGTTTATTTATTGCTGCTGGTCTCAGAGGGCCAGGCAGGTGCACAGCTCGGTGCTGTTCGCAGCGATGGGGTGGGAGCTGTGGGTGCAGCTGCTGGCACCAGGATAAATGGAGGGAATCAGTGGGAAGTCTGCAGTCACCAGCATTACATTACCTCCTTCCTGTCCAAGCTGAGCTCTCTAAATACACTGTGCTCTGCCTGGCTAACACATGAATCATGTCTGCAGTTGCGAGTGCGGTCCATAAATTACCCGTCATGCTATGTGAGGCAGCACCGTGCCCACAGGTCAGGGGGTCCCTCCTGCATGGCAGAGTGTCCTGTGAGGCAGAGTGTCCCACAGGTCAGGGTGTCCTACACCTTGCAGATGGGGGGAGGTTTTTTATCTCCTCTCTGCTGTTAAGAAGAGCAGGGGCCATGTGGCAGCTCCTTTGGAGGGTGTTGAGACTGGCTGGCATGGGCTGATGCTTGTGCTGTTCGGAGTGGTCTGAGCAGCTGGTCTCTTCCAGCACCCTGCTGAAGTGCAGAACGTCCTGTGCATCTTCCTCCTCCTTGGCCGCTGTGGTCTCAGGCATGGGCGGCAGCCCTGGGAACATGGGCATCGGCTGAACTGCCACCAGAGGGGAGTGTTGGTTTCCACTCCAAGGAGTGCAGGAAGGCTGGCAGGGTGCACGTTGTGGCACCTGGGGACAGAGTTTAATGGTGACCTTAGCAGTGCTGGGGACTTGGTCATAAGAGGGCTTTTCAACCAATATGATTCCAGGCAAGGGCAAGAGCTGGTGGCAAAGACGCCTTTGGGAAGGGAAGCTCAGGATCTGGAGAGGCTCAGACATACCCTCCTATGTCTCAGAAAATCTGCATGTGCCCAGGGTGCTGTTTCCAAGTCAATAAAAGGTTGTGTTTCTTTGTCTTCAGGTTTTGAAAAGGAGATCTGCAAGCAGATGGAAAAGGATGGGCCTGGCATCTTCCCTGTGAGTGCCTCTCGCTTTTTCGTTTTTGAAGTGAGTTTCTTTGGGAGGTAAAATTCTTGACAAGCCCACGCAGGGACTTGATAAAAATAGCGGAGATTTCCCAGCAGGCCTGGAGGAGCCTGGCAGAGACCGATCCTTCCTGGGTGGGCGCTGTGGTATGGGAGAGAGGGAGGAAGGGAGGGGTGCTGGGGACAGAGCAGGAGCAGTGTGGAGCCAGGACTGCACTGGAAAGTGGCTGAAGGACAAGGGAGAGGGCAGAGGAGACCATGGGGAGGGGACAAGCTGCTGGGCACGGGTTGTGTCTCACGTGGAGTGTCCAGGGCTGGCTCTGATGGCCCGGTGGTGCTGGTGCCTTCTACAAGGGATCCTCAGCCGCTGCTCTCAGGAAGGCAGCTGACAGCAGAGATGGGGGAAGAGTGAAAAAGCCCTGGCTTTGCAGCCACACTGACCCTGGCACCCCAGCAGCAGCACCACTGTGCTGGGACACCCCTGACACCCCATGCCACGAGGAGCCCCAGATCTCCCTGCTGCAGGGGGCACCCTGTGCCAGCTTAGCAGCCCCTGGCCAAAGCTGCTTGAGTTGACAAGCAGATGACAATGAGATCAGCAACATCAGCAAAACCAGCTTCTCTTGAGACAGATTTAACTGTGCTGAGCCCCACAAGGACACGAGGCAAAGTGAACCTTTTGTTTTGTGCCCAGGAGAGCCTGGGCAGGCTCTGGTCCTGCAGGTAGGCTAGTGTCACCCCAAAGGTACCTGCAGGTGCTCAGGTGCGCACCTACTTTGGGGAGATACTGTAGGAGGCCAAACCACACCAGGCTGAACCTCCTCTGTGTTGGGGTGCCCGGCCCCAAATCTGCCCCGGGGGTGGCTTCCACCACCAGCCATGGCTACAGCAGAGCTGCAAGAGCCGTGAAGGGCTCAGGGTGCTTGAAATGAGCAGCAGCTGAAGCACCAGGGAGGAGAGGAGGGGAGGGGAGAAGTGCTCCAGTGCTCTCGTTTCAAAAACGTGAGGGGCAGGCTGCCTCCTTCCTCCAAGCACTTCTCTATTTATGGCCTGGCAGTCCGTTCCCAAGGAGATGCTGCGTGGCTGTCGCTCGGCTGGGTGATGAAAGGAGAAGCAGGTGGTGTCAGCCTGGCGTGGAGGAATGTTTCTGGAGGCCTGTCAGGCTGCAGGACCCCCCCAGAGGAAGGGATAGGGTCAAAATCAAGTCAGGAATCAGCGCCTGGGCCACGGGCCTGAGCCTTCTGCCCAGTTTGTCTCTGTGGCTGCAGCACTGGTGCACAGGAGGTGCACAGGAGCTGGGCTTTGGGAAAGGAAAGCAGTGAACGGTGGGAGTACAGCCACCCCAGTCCTTGTAGAGGCACCCAAAATGGCAACAGGAGGTTGCCAGGATCTCTGTGTGAGCATCTCCTATTTCAGAGCTCTCCTGGACACCTGGAGCACCAGGGAGGAGTGATGCTGTCCCTTGGACCCCTGCTCTGCAGAGGGTTGAAGCCTGCTTCCCCCACAGCTTCCTTGGGCATTTGGTTGATCAGCAAGGCCCAGTAAACGTCCGTGCAGCTGCCAGCAGCAATTTGAGTGCATCACCTGCAGTGATGTCCCCACTAGACTGGGAGGGGTTGGAGACAGGCAACTCAGACCCTTGCAGACCACCCCCTGCCCATGGCTCACAGCCAGCAGAGACCCTGCAGGCCGGGATATTTTCAAACCAGCTGTGGGATAAGGGATGTTGGACGTGAGCACATCTGTGCTTGTAGCTGGGTCTCCTCCTTCTGAAATGGGCCCTTAGAGGGTCCCCCTTTTGGGATATGGCTTCCCTGGGGCAGCTCATGGGTGTCCTATTGCATGCTCCTGGCTCCTGGCAAGGGAAGGCACTAAAACTTCACACAAGCTCTGCCAGATCAGATGCAGGCTCTGGGCTCTCTGCATGTGCAGAAAGGGAAATTCAGTACATGAGCAGATGCTGATAAAATAGGGAAGAACACTCCAAACAGAGGAGGTGGGTGAAGAGAAATGCCCCACAACATCCCAGCTGGGTAATTCCCCCAGGACAATCCCGGGCTGTGCTCCATGGACAAGTGCTCCAGCGTGAGCAGGAGCGAGAGTCCCCTGGCTGGCATCTGCCTCAGCGAGTCCGAGAAGGCAGCCGTGCTCACACTCATCAGAGAGGAGGTAACGGCCGTGTCCCTGTCCTCTGGGGCTGCCCCTCACTGGATGTCACCATGGGGGGGAGGAGGGGCAGCTCTGCTCTGCCTGGGAGGGGGGATCTGATCCCCTGCGTGGGACAGAGAGGGGAAACCCCTCAGAGCACATCCCAAGGGTCCTGTGTCTACTGCAACCCAGATAATCACCAAGGAGATCGAGGCCAACGAGTGGAAGAAGAAGTATGAGGAGAGCCGTCAGGAAGTGCTGGAGATGAGGTACGAGCTGTCCCCTCGCACGGCTCTGCTCTGGCAGCGCCGGGCTCTGCTCTCCTGGCAGAAGAAGGCTGAGCAGGATGTAAGGGGATGACACAGGATGTAAAGGGATGACACGGGTCAGCCTCACCAGGGTGGGGCGTCTTGGCAGAGATGTTCTCTTAGTGCTGATGCTGTGTCAAGCCTGCTCATTCTTCGTTGCAGAAATAAAATCCCATGAGCTGTGCCAGCCCCAGCGGCAGAGGCGGGTCTTGGCCTGAAGCAGCGTGGATGGATGTTGCAGCCCCAACATCTGTGGTGTAGCCCCAAGATCTGGGTTGCAGCCGCAACATCTGGGTCCTGCGTGCTGCTGTGGGGATGCAGTGGTGACAGAGCATGGGCCAGCAGGGCTTCCTGTGGGGCAAATTGCTGCCAGCACAGCTGGAGGTACATGTCCCCAAAATCAGTGGCTTCTCACCTGGTTTTTTTTTCTTCCTTCTAGGAAAATCGTGGCTGAGTATGAAAAGACCATTGCCCAGATGATAGGTAAGGTGCTATCACCCGGCCAGGTGTGCAGGGCAGGGAGCTGGCTGCCACAGCCGTCCCCACTCGGTCACTGTGTTCTTGTTGTTTGTTCTCCATCCCAGAGGATGAGCAAAGGACAAACATGACATCTCAGAAGAACCTGCAGCAGCTCACAATGGAAAAGGACCAGGCTCTGGCGGACCTGAACTCGGTGGAGAGGTCCCTGTCAGATCTGTTCAGGAGATATGAAAACCTGAAGGGCGTCCTGGAAGGATTTAAGAAGGTCCTTACCTTGGTTTGCCCTTTCTCCCTGCAGCTCTGGTCCCCAGACACGGGGTTCCTGTGCAGTCACACTCCATGTTTCTATGCTGCTGAGCTGGATAAGGGGCTCCAGCATAAAGCAGAAGTTGGTTTTATTTAAAACCTTTTTTTTTACACTCAGAACAGTATCTATCATCCCATCAGAGCAATGTCTGTGTGCCCAGTCCCAATGCACATGGATGTACTTTATTTTCCAGAATGAAGAAGCTCTGAAGAAATGTGCTCAAGATTATCTAACCCGTGTCAAGCAGGAAGAACAGCGGTATCAGGCCCTGAAAGTCCATGCAGAAGAAAAATTAGACAAGTAAGGTCATTCATGAGATTGCTGGGAGCTTCAAGACCTTGTAGGGAAGCGGCTCCATTTGCTTTCCAGAGGCTGGAATGCAGGAGCTGAATGATGGGAAAAGTTGCATTTTACAACCTCAGGCTCAAGCGTCTCTAAGCAAGGCAGAGCAAATCCCTGAACGCATTCTCTGATCTCTGCTTTTTTATTTTTTAATGGAGAGTCTGAGGTTCACGGTCTATTTATGGTCACTTGTCAAGTTCCCATCTTTCAGAGGGGTCGTGTTTGTGGTACGTGAAGGGGCTGTGCATCCCTGGGGCTCCCCTGATGAGCAGCTCATGTAAACCAGCACATGGAAACCCGAGTGAAGTGGGTGGTGAACTGCTTTAGCTTGGCTCTGAAAGAGCAGAGTTTCATACAGGGGCTTGGAGGAGCTGAGTTAACCCAGTTTCATCCAGTTTCCATATGGGCAAACCACCTCTGTTGTATGCAGGCGAGCAGAGCCGGTGTCTGCAGTTGCTGCATGGCCTCAGGCCGTGCTGTGATGCTCCTGCCTGCACCCATACCTGGCCACCGACCTCCTCTCTCCATGCCCCACAGAGCCAACGAGGAGATCGCCCAGGTGCGCACGAAGGCCAAGGCGGAGAGCGCGGCGCTGCACGCTGGGCTGCGCAAGGAGCAGATGAAGGTGGAGTCCCTGGAGAGAACCCTGCAGCAGAAGGTAACACACCTGCCCATCACCTCTCTGCCAGCCCTGCCAGCAGTTCCTGTTGCTGCCCTGAGCATCCTGTTGATGCCGGAGGTGTCCTCCAGATTTTTGGTCCAGAAAGTGTTTCGTGGATTTGGTTTTTGGGGTATTATTTTGTTTGCTTGGGTTTTTTTGTATTTTGTGGGTTTGGTTTGGATTTTTTGGGCAGAATGGGCGTTGCTGGCTTACGTGTGCCTACTTGCAGAGACGTGGGCTGAGGCTGGATTGCTGCAGATCTCTGCAGCACTGGGGTCTGACTGGGATGAGGAGGGGTGAGCCCAGGGGTCCACGGAGTGCCTGGATGCACAGAGGAACTGCTGGAGGGGCAGGTGTAGAAGCTGGCTGCCCCTTCCCATGCAGGCTCGATGGCAGATGGGCCCAGGTGTTATCCCCAACCTGTGCCACCGTGGGGGTCCCTAAGATCTGCTTGTCTTCCAGAACCAGGAGATTGAGGAGCTGACGAAGATCTGTGACGAGCTGATAGCAAAACTGGGAAAGTCAGACTGAGCCTCAGCACCCCTTGCCCAGCACTCTGCACTTGGCTGCTTTTCTCGTGACGTTGAGCACCTTGCCTTACTCCCAGACTCCCTGCAGAAAAGCTCATGTGTCCAGCTGCCCTGCTTGGCTGCCGGACCTGTGGCTCCTGAGCAGAGCTGCTCCCCTCACTCTCCCTGTCTGCTTCCCACAGCTCCCGGGCTGGGATCCCTGCAGTCAGGCTGGGAATCCTGTGGTCAGCCTGGGCCTGTGCGTCCCTCCCAGGGCCTGTTGCACTGTCCCTCTGCACCAATGCCACCTCTCAGGTGGAAGGTGACACCCTGGGCTCTCTCCCTTGGTTGGGCTGGGTCTAGTTGTGTCCCCTCCAAACTCTCTGTCACTTATTGTCCTCATGTGCTCAGCGGAACAGGTCCAGGCACGTGGTGGGTCCTGCCCTGGGACATGGGTGATGCCGGGGTGGACCTGCTGCCTCTTGCACTGGAGAAGGGGACCTGGGAGCTGGATGGCTGGTCTCTGGTTCGTGGGTGAAGCACAGCGCAGCATCTCCCTGTCCCTGGCTGTGCCAGCGTCAGCGGAAGGGAGCTGACATCTCTGCATTTGTGCACTTTATGAGTGTTTATGGGCACTTGGGCTCTCTGCTCACTCCGTCCAGTCAGGCACGGTGCTGACACAAGGCACAACTTGTTCCCCCTGGAGCACTGAAAGAGTCACATAACTTGTAATAACTTCAGTACTCTCGAGAGAGTCGGGATGAGGGGAGGCAGGAGGTTGCTGCAGCAAGAGGTGTTTGAGAAACAGGGGAGATGTTGGTTCTGGAGAGCTGGCACTACCCGTCCATCCTCCCCGTGGCCACCCTGCCTGTGGCCCTGGCCCCTCCGGTGGCTGGGTGACCTGGTGTTGAACACGTGCAAAGCCAGGGCCGTTGCTGTTGACTCCACGTGCCATGGTGAGATCAGGGCCCCATTTCAGAGGGTGCCGGAGGAAGGAAATGAACCCTGAGCTGCCTCGTGGCTACTGCAGTAGCTGCAATGGTGGAGGATTCCCTGCCTTGAATGGATAGTCCTGAGGTGTGAAACAAGGGAAATATTTGCAGTTTGGACTGTTTCCTGCCCAGCCTGTGGAACACTTTCACAAACCTTTTTGCTGCTACCTTTTTGTAACAGAATTGAGGTCTTTTCCTTCTATTTTCTAATTCCCTGTGTTGAGCATGCACAGCAAACACGTGTTTAAGCCGGAGCCATACACTTGATTATATTTTATTAGTTATATAATGTATAGAGAGAACTTAAGCAAAGGTGTCAGCAGCCTGCCCCAGCACACAGCTTCCCAGCCTCTTCTCCACACCCCCAGTTGTCCCAGGGATGGACTGGTCATGGAAGCCAGTGGCTGACACCACTCGAAGTGCACCTGTTGCTTGTGCTGGATATTCACCCTTTGCACAATTGACAGAAAGGAAAAGCCTTTTCTTTCCCTCTCTTTTTAACCCCTTGGACCTCCACACATGTCCCCCTCTCGGGCTGGTGAAAAAGCTTCAATCATATGATCAACAAGGACTGTTTCTGTTCCCCTTTGGGAGTCTGTGCAGGTAAAGCAAACCCTTGAGACCCAGAGATTTCTTGGGCAGTTGGCTTTTTCTCTTGAGGAAGCATAGTGCAGCATTGCACAACCTCTCAGAGCTGGTGAAGGGCTAGTTCAGGGCTGGTTTTTGGTTTGGCGCATGGGTGCACTGTCCTGCCCACAGCCGTGCCCAACGTGCCGGTGTGAAGCTGCTGGAGCCCAGGTGCGGGAGGCAGGTCCCGGGTGGGGACTGTGGCAGCCCTCAGCCTTCTGCTTTGCTCAGCGCCGTGATGCTCATGTGCTGTCTTGGCTCCAGGTCGTTGTTCTGGGCCTTGGAGCTGATGGATAATTGCAGAAGTTTAGGTTTCACCACTCGGCACTTCCCCAGACCCCTGACCTGTGCACAGCAGTCACTGATGCAACTTTCCCCTGTGGGTTGTCTGCAAAGCACGGCTCCAGTGTGATAACCCACGAGGCACAGTCCTCCGTCCGTCCTGTCCCTGCTCCCCAGTGTCACCCGGTCCTTCTGTGCTGCCTCCCTCACCCGGTGCTGCCGCATTCCTGTGCCTGTCCGCACGCACCCCAGTCTGGACAAAGAAGATTCCTACGGAATGATTTATTAACTATAATATGGTTATAGTTACATATATAAAAATACATATATAATGGGTATAGTTATATGAAATAGAAGGCGTGTGTTTGCAAATGGACAGGATGGCTGCACCTCGTGTGCCGCACTCTGACGTGCCGAGGTGATGGTGTCCCTGTGACCAGCGCAGAGAATGGCGGGTCCCTGTGCATGGTGTCACAGCCTGGGTGTGTTCGTTGTCTGTTCCTTGCAGTAGACTTTAAATGCCTCTTTCTGGCAGCGGCGAGTCCTGCCCATGCTGCTGTGTTGCTGTTTGCAGTGCGTGTGTGCCAGGAGATCTGTGTGTAACGAAGTGCCAACCAGTAACCCCCAACTACTGATCTCTTCCCCCGTCCCTCCAGTGTGGCCTCCCCCAGGCAGGAATTTCCTCTGCATTGACTCCTACTCCTCTGCTTCGAGCCATGTGTGTAACTGCCATCGCCATCGGTTTTATATGTATGATAATTTCCCTTTTATATGTCAGGTAAATATTTGTAAGAGTTATACTCACACAAATGAGATTATTATAATGATTACTAATATATTTTTTCCATGTTTCATTGCCTGAGTAAAAACTGTGTTTATCACTCTCGAAGTCTTTCATGGTGTTTGTGAGGTTGGTTGTGGGTTTTTAAGCAGGGGTTCAGAGATGCAGCGAGGCAGGAGTTAGAGCAAGGAATGAATTATTTATTAAATTTACAATACTATTTATATATTCTAGTTCTATAAAGCAATTGAACAGTGCTTACACTTCTCTTAGGGTGATTGGTCAAAATCTCAGACACCCACTTAGAAATGTTTTTTCTTAATATAATGTACACAAGGTCAGAAGATACCAGATATGAATGCTATGTACAAAAACCCTGTCTATTGTTTACATAGCTTACACAGCAAAGGAAAAGTTCTCACAGAATGAATGCAAGAAGAGAAAATTTCCCTGCTCACAGCATTTCAGCATCCACAGTTGGTGAAGAGTTTTTGGAGGAGTTGGCTTTACCTTCCAGAATGGGTCGTGTTCTGCCTTATCTTTATTAATGTGGTTTACGTGGCAGTTGGTTTCAAATAAGCACAGTTATCATCTGTTCCTGAAATCAGCATTCCCGAGCTCTGAAGTTCAGACCTGGGATGACCTTTCTGGCCTCCTGACTCCCACCACTTCCACCACACTGTGGTGGTGCTGAGCCATGGTGGTGAGCTCAGACAGAAGGAAGAGCTGAGGCAGCAGCGGGATGTCAGGCAGGAGAATCCTTGGCCTAATCTCTGCACTGACCCTGACAACCCTCCATGGCCTTGGGTAAATCCTTCTGGAAGGATGGAGCCCTGGGGGCTGGGAAGTGCAGGAATGGTTCCACTGGGCTCCCAGCCCTGTAGGGGTTTTCACTTGTTCTCTTGCACTTCTCTTCTGGTGGGTTGGAAACTCTGGAGGGGTTTTCCCCAACTTCACTTCTACTCATGACGAGAAAGGGGTTTTTCTCTGGATGGAGCAGGTGGGCTTGATCAAGATCTTTGAAAGCCACCACAAGGTTCTGTGTCCAGAGATGGTTTCCAAAGCAGGCACTGGCAGGATACGGAGCAGAGCCCAGCCCTGTCCACCGGCACCAGTGTGGTGCTCTGCACCACTCCCATTCCCCAGCCCAGCCCATGTCCTTGGGGAGCTGTGTCCTGTCCCCCCAGCTAAGATGGCATTATCCCAGCCCCCGATGCAATCACCCAAGCAGATTAGCTGTAAGACCTTAAGACAAAACAGCAGCTACACACCCTACACTGCACACTGCTGAGAATGCCTGCCCTGAAGACCCTGCTGGCCCTGGCCATCCTCACATCCCTGGCTGGAGAAAGTAAGTGTCCCTTGGCTCCAGCAGCACAAGGTCGGGTAAACCGCTGTAGTTGCTCCTGCGCTTGCTGCTGCCCCATCCCTGTCACCTGTCTGCAGGCTGGTGCATGCCCACTGCTCTCCTGCCCCATGCTGCTCCTACCCCTGCAGGAAAATGATGTTTTGGGGGGAAGAGTGGCCTTGTCCTCTGAGTACCACCCAGAGAAGCTGCCTGTCTCTTGCCTCTCTGCCACTGGCACAAAGCCCCAGGCATGCAGTGCCCAGCAGGGACCACAGAGTCTCTGGTCTCCAGCTCTGATGGAGGCTCCTGAGCCAAAACCCTGCAGCCTCTCTTGGCTAGAGCTGTGTTTTCCTGCTAAAACTTGGTTCCTCTAAGGCATAATCACAAAAAGCCATTGTAAAAGGCAGGAGGGTGGTTGCACTGCTCAGAGCAGTGCAATGGAGTAGGGGCAGCTCCAGACAGTTTCAGGATCTTTGGACCAAGGCAAGATGAACACGACAGTGTTTTTAGCTCAGGACCGATGAAAGGATGCCCCATGCTGTGAAGAACAGCAAAGGAGACACAACACAACCCAGCAGTGGAAGCCGGCTCATTGTGGGTTAATGGCAGGCCCTTACTGGCATCTTGACCCCATGAAATCCAAATTTTCCCCATCCGTGGGTTTTCTTTCCCTGAGGCGAAGGTGGAAGCTCTGGGCAGGAGCCGGCCCCGCTGCCACGAGAGGGCTCTGCTCCGTCAGCAAAGCAGAGACGAGTTTCACTTCCAACACCAGCAGTAGTTTATCCAGCCCCATCAAAATCAAGGATTCATCATTTCAGGAAGGAGCAAGATCTTCAGGTTTGGGTTTTTCTGGGGTGTGTATGTTTTGAGGGGTCACATAGCTCTTGCACCACTATCGGCTCTGACGCACTGGTGAGAGGGGCTGGCTGCTAACTAACCTGCCTGTGGCCTCCTTTAAGGACGATCTAGAGATGGCTCGTCCCTCCCGACTCCCATATCTGCCTGGCACTTTACTGCCTGTCACCGTACTTGTCCCCAGGCAACACCCTTGGGCTGAGCTTCCTGAGTACAGTGTAGTATGTGGGAGCTGCTGCCATAGGTTGGATGAATTCTCCCTACTCCCCCCCAGAATACTTATTAAAATGAAATCTGGCACAAGAAGACAAAGATCTAGGATGGTTTTTAAATATTATGTCTACCTATTTTTACTGTAAAAGGAATTTCAGGACTCTCAGGAAGTCATTGCAGGGCAAGGACTCAGCAGAGCTCACCTGTTGGGTTTAGCTCTCATCATTTTGAACCACACTTGGAAGAGTTGTGCATTAATTTTGTTGACAGGTGAGGCCCCATCCTGCATCCTGCTGCATGCCATGGCAGTGCCTGCTCATGGCTCGACTCTGTCTGGTGCCAACCCTCACCTCTGACTCCCTGTCCCTGGGCTGGGGGTCACCAGTGTCCGTGGAGACCCACAGACTCTGGCGGGGCACTGAGGGCTCTGGGACGGTGCGTTGCTGTCACTCTCATTCTCACTCCTCCTCCTCATCTTCACCCAGTTAAAGCACTGAAATGCTACAAATGTGTCGCAATCAACGAGAACGACTGCAACCAGCAGGGATCCCACAGCTGCCCCCAGTACGCCGATGCCTGCTCCACCATCACTGCACCCAGTAAGTCGCTTAGCTGGAGAGCCGGAGTGCTGGGGGGGACTGCGGGTGACAGGGGTAAGGGGGTTGGGACCATACGGTATTGGAGGGGACCAGAGGGGCTGGGGACCAAGGGGTGAGGAGAAGCAGGGGACCTGCCGAGGCAGAGCAGGAGGTGGCTTCCTCTTGCGGGCAGGAGAGATCCTTTTATTCCGCATCCGTACCGCAATGTGCTGGGACTCGGGTGTTCTTTCTCCTCTCCCAGTGAAACCCCCGGTTCCCGGGAGTGCCTGACCCCCCGTGTCGCGTTGCCTTTCCTTGCAGACAGCGTCATTAAGTCCTGCTCCTACAAGTCCTTCTGTGACCAGGCGCGCCGCGGCGGCTCCGGCGGGGCCACCGTGCGATGCTGCTTCGGCGACGACTGCAACGGGCCGGCGCGGGGCTCCCGGAACGGCGTGGGGGTCACCCCGCCGCCCCTGCTCAGCCTGCTGGCCACCGCGCTGGCCGGGACGCTGCTGCTGGGCTGGTTCTGAGGGGTCCGGCGGGGCGGCCGGCCCGGCGTAGCTGCTCGCTGCTCTAGCCTAGGGACGCGGGCGGGGGGTGCTCTCTGTGGGAGGCGTCCCATCGCCTCCAGTCCAATAAACGCTGCCGTTGAGAACCGCGTTCGCAGCCCCTCATTGACAGGGAAACCGAAACCGCGGGAGGACGCACCAGGTTTGGCTTCTGGTGCCACCCCGGAGGGCTTTGCCAGGCAGAGCCCGGGATCCCAGCGCAGATTGCCCCCCTTCCCGTTGGTGCAACAGAGATGCTTTTGGGCTGCTTTCTGCAACTTGAGGCTCGGCTGTGGAGAGCGGTTTCTATGGCTGCAAGGACGGGGGAGATGTGAGGCTGCTCTGTGGTCTGGGGCTGCAGGTGTTCCCACAGCTCAAAGCTCTGCTAGAAAGACCCCCAGGAGTGCTCGGTGAGTCTTGGTTTCCTGAGGGAGAATGGTAAAAGTGAGTCAACAAGGTGAGGAGAACAGAAAGGGGAATGATGAAGGGAGTGAGGGATTGCTGGGACCATGAGAATTTGACCGCAAGAACTATAATGCAGGGCGAGCAGCAAACAGCAGCCGTCTGCTGGAGTCTGCCCCAGTCACCACACGAGGAAAAGGGGAGCAGGTACTGAAACTGAAAAGAGCAAATTCGAACAGAAGAAAAGAAGTAATTCAGCACGTGCGGATCCAGCCGTGGAACTCACAGCTGGAGGATGCTGCTGGAACAGAGACCTCGGTGAGTGCTGGAGGGCTGAGAGGGTCAGAAGTCCTGCAGAACATAGCTATAGTCTTCTGAAGGTTATATGCCTAGAGGGTCGCTGGGCTGCTGCCGCTGAAGAGGAGCATCTGGAAAGCATATTATTTGTTCCTTCTCTCCTGTGGATCCTGCTCCTGCGGGGGGCACACGAAGGGTGTTCTCCTGAGGGGGGCTCTGACTGCAGGTGGAACCTCCAAAGGCCCTGGGGCACAGACGCGCCCTGCCCCGGGACTTCCCTCATGACCTTTCATCTGCTAATGGGGTGTCTCAGTGAGTTCCAGGGGCTGCTTGTACCCCCAGACAGGGTACAGCAGAAAAATGCACTGGAAAATCTAAGAAAACTTCCAGGCCCTCCGAAGGAAGGGAGAGCAGCGCTGTGACTCGCTGCCGTGTGACCATGCACAGAACTCAGTGCTGCCCCAGGCTCCGGCGGGTCAAAAGGGCTGCAAGAGATGCCTCGGTATAAAAATATTCCGTGGAACAATTTAGTCTTTGCAAAGGGAGGGATGGAGAGAGGGGGAGACAGCGGTGGTGGGGCAGGGCTCGAAACCTCCAGGATGCCGGGAGCAGGCAGCCAGCAGTGAGAAAAAGCTGACTAGCGTGGGACGTTCAGGCGTTGCGGGTGTCCGTGAGCCAGACTCCTGCGCACCCTCGGCGGCGGCAGCGGCAGCACCGGGATCGGTTTCATCCGCGCAGGGGCCAGGTGGAGTTTCGGAGAGAAAGTGTGGCTTCCCCTGGGCGGCACGGAGGGGGAAGATTTGCTCCCCAAATCCACCCTGAGTTCACTCCAGCAGCAGCTTTCCCAAGAGATGCTCTTGAAGGAACCGCGACCCGAGCTGGGCGGCTCATCTCCACCGGTGCCAGCCTCAAGCACATACTAAGTGGTTTTGTGTCGGGTCTGGGGGGATTCACCGGGAAGACCCCGAGCCTGGGACTGGGCGGCCCTGGGGGACGCAGAGGACCCACAACAGGCTGCGACTGGGACCGGCACCCGGCTGGCCCCCACTCCTCCCGGCGGCTTCGCCCCCGCGGCGGCGGCCCGGGGCCGCGGCAGGTGAGCGGGAGGAACACGGACGGACGGCGATGGGACGGAGGGATGGACACCAACCCCCCGCCCCGCGGAGCCGCCCCGCACTCACATCCGGGGCCGGGTTTGCTAATGACAGACGTAATTAACCCGGAAAGAAGCGACAGCGGAGCCAGGGGCACACCCCCTCCGCCGCCCGTCTGTCCTCCTCCCACCGCCGCCCGGCGTTCGCAGCGCCTGCAGCCCCGGCTCGGCCACCGGCCCCCGCCGCCCCCCGCCCGCTCCGCCGGCCATGCGCGGGGCGCGCAGCACAGGGACGCCGCGGGGTAAGTGCCGGGCGCGGGGGACACGCGTGTCCGCGGGGCCGCCTGTAGGCAGCGCTCGCTCTCGGGCGCTTCGAGAGAGACCTCGCGGGGCGGGCTGGGAGCCCTCGGCGTCCCCTCCCCATCCTCCCTCCGGCCCCTTCTCCCGCATCCTCGGGCTTCCCGGGCTGCGGCGTCGGAGTGGTTGGAGGCGTCCGTGCCCCCACGGCTCCAGGAGCCGGTGGGGAAGCGGACCCAGAGCTGGTCCCCCTGTCCCTGGCGGAGGCTCCGGTCCCTGCAGCTGGATCATCCGTGCCAGGGCTGGGGTCGAGCGCCCACGGTGCGAGCGGCTTCTTGACGGCTCCTGCAGCGAAGTGTCGGGGACAGGAAAGCGGGGGGCAGCGAGGGGGGCTCTGCCAGGAGCGGAGGGGTCCCCGTGGGAGCTCCGGAAATGCTGCAGGCACCATCCTCGCCGAAAGTCTGTGGGGTTGGAGGCAAGCGTGTGGCGGGGATCAGGGCTTTGCAGCTATTCTGTATGCTCTGCGACTCTTTGTGGCCAGACGAAGAGCTGTATCTAGCCTTCTCCCAACAGGTTGATAGTTTCATTAATGCAGATATCTGGAATTAGTAGGAGCGAGTTGCTGGGCGCTGCCTATCCCGTCTGTCTCGTGGGTCGGGACAGAGGTCGCAGCGTGAGCTCTGGGAGCTCCCTTGCAAGAGCAGGTAAGAGGAAGTGGTGCTGCAGCCACTGCGGCTCAGCTGCCTGGGGCACTGGGCATCGCAGGTCCCATTCCTCCTGGAAGGAGAGGCCATCCTGCACCCCAGGCGGCACCAGGACAACTCGAGCAGGCAGGTGTGAGAGAGGAGGAGGATGCTGTGGCTGCCCACAGGTGCGATGGGTGCTGTGGAGGGAGATGCCGAGGAGATGCCTCCTGGCAGCATAGCTGTGGTGCTCCAAATGTCGGGTCTCCCACTGCCTCGCGTTTTTTCTGCTGTAGAGCGTTCCTGGGTTGCTCCTGTGGCTGTAGCTCTGCCGCAACAGAGCAGGGCACAGGCAGCTGTGACGGTGCAGTGGCATCCTGAGGTGCTTCCTGGAAAGTCTGGCTGTGTGGCTGCACACAAGGCCTCTGAGCCACCCGTGGCCACAGAGGAGACTTGGGTGCTGCATGGACGGTGCTGCATGCTGCACGTCCTGCCTCTCCCTGGGAAGCACCTTCCTTTATCTCAGGGAGGCAAGGGGGTGGTTTTGCTGTAAATCTTCCGTAGCCCAGTTGCTTGCCATGTCATTCACTGAGTCAGGAAAGAGGTGCCTTTTTTGGTGGGATACTGTGACTGAAAAAGCTGATAAGTCAGTTGCTTCAGAGGTAGGAAAGAGTCCTGGAAGTCTCTGATACACTTCACTAGAAAATGGAGCATTTTCTGGCCCTTCTGGATTTCCTGAGCAGGGTGCCCCACATGTTAGCACAGCTGGAGATGCTACTTTTATCCTTTTCTTATAGGAAAAGTGCAGCTCTTGGTGGCTCCAAAGAGACAGACCATTTGTGTCCTGTGGGCAGTGGGACGTGAGGGGACAGGAACCCCGCTGACTTGGTGCAGAGTGTGGGGCAATCCCAATCTCCTCTGCCCAGAGGTTTGTGCGTATCCAAGTGCAGCCTAAGGTCAGTGGGCACAGAAGGGCTGAGCTGGTTTGTGGTCTCCCAGATGAGCCCGTGGTAATGTAGGATGGTGGTGGTGTGACACAGGGAGTCCCAAGAGGTGTCCCATGGGGCTGGGGGCTCATCTCTGTGCTGCCTGTGGCACACTCTGCTTCTTCCTTATCCATCTCCTGAGCAGAAATCTCTAGACTTTTGTTGTCAGCAGAAGGAAGAGTTTATGAGGTTTGGTCTGAACGTGTTGGTATGGTTGAAGGTACCTAGGGATTGGCTTCCCGTGTGCTTCCCCACCACAGAAATCACCTCATAAAAAAGCAGTGAAACTTGAAGTGCCCAGAGAAACCCTTGTGCCAGGGCACTGTTGTTGGTCTAAAACAACCCCTCCCCCTGCAGCAGCATGGTCTCCATGAGCCAAGCCCCAATACCCATGTCTGAAATGTTGGTGATAAACTGAGATCCTGACAGCAGGTTGACTTGTTTTCTGCCTCCTCTACCTTTGCAGCTGCACCCCAGCTCTTGCACAACCCTCGCCTCCCCGGGCCCCACTCCACTGCAGCTCAAAAATAGTATTTCCTCCTTTTCTGCATGAGTTCTTTTATTTGTGTAGCTCTGCTTCTGGCACCTGCGTGATCACCACTCTCCTGCCAGACAAACCACACCGGGTTCACTCACATCCTTTGGGTAACGGCTGCTCTCATCCCTGATCTCCGCCCTGTGCTGTGGGGAGAGGGCTCTGCCCGGGCAGTGGGACATGTCCTGCCCATCCATGCCTCCGGGTGCTGTTTCCGCTGCCCACGCAGGGCTGGAAGTGACCGCAGTGTTCCCACTGCAGCTGAGGGAACCTTGAAGGAGACCTCCTGGGTGGGGGGCAGCGCTGGGGAGGGTCCATGCCCATGGCAGACCTGGGGACACGGCGTGGCCCTGCTGTGATGGGTCACTGTTTTCCCTGCTGGCTCGACATCCTGGCTGCACAGATTTTCTGCTGGAGTTGCAGATTGTTCCCTGTTTCCTGGGAGTGTGCTCAGGCTCTCTCTAGTGCGCTGCTTTGGGATTATTTTTCACCACGGTTCTCAGGGATCTGGTGTCTCATGTCAGATCCTTTGTGGCTACTTTGTCCTCTCTCATGAGGTTTGGTGGCTCTTGGGGCTGGGAGTGATGGGTTGGTAAGTTGTCCCTTCCATCTCTCCCTAGACAGCTTGGATGTGGCTGAGTGACTGTGCTGGCATCCCAGCACATCTGGCTGGGATGGGTTGGGTGGCCATGGATGCGGGAGCAGCTCCCTGGGGAGCTGGGGCTGTGGTAGCACACCACCCACCTCTCCCTGCCTGCCCCCACTCCACAGGGTGATGCCAGAAGGAGCCCGGCATGCCGTACCTGGATCGCCAGAACCGTATCTGTGGGTTCCTGGACATCGAAGAAAATGAGACCTGTGGCAAGTTTCTGCGGAGGTATTTCATCCTGGACACCCAGGCCAACCACCTCCTGTGGTACATGGACAATCCTCAGGTAGGGACATGTGCTGGGCGTGTTCGCAAACTCGTCAGTGAATCTGTAGGCACATCCCAGCCTCCCTGGAGCAGGCATCTCCTCCGGGTCCCCACAGGTCACTGCCTGCTGTGTCAGAGTGTCCCATGGCTGAGCGTGGCCATGACCAGGCTCCAGCCCTTCTGTGACCTCTGTGGTTTCCAGGACTGTCCTGAGGAGCACAGCAGGGCTGGTCCCACTGCTGAGGGGTCTGAGCTGAACCAGGTGCAGGAAAGGGAAGTGGTTGAGGATGGCAGCTGCTGCCTGACCCCAAGGGCACAAACGAGAGGCTGGATTGCCCCCGCCACCTTCTCCCTGTCATTTACCTCCCACTGCTCATTCTGTGTGTTGCAGAACCTGGCCATTGGAGCAGGCGCTGTCGGATCTCTGCAGCTGACCTATATCTCCAAGGTAATGTTGGGGTGGGGCAGAGGGAAGGTGAATGCTCCCTGTTTTCCCCTTATCCTTGCGGCATTCCTGGGAGAGGCGATGGCTTGGCCTGGAAGCACCCGAGGCCAGGTCCTGGTCCTGCCTGAGCTCGTGACCATCTCCCTGGGATGAAGCCTGAGTGGGGCTGTGGGAAGCGGGGATGGACCGCACAGCAGAGGGATCTCGGTGCTGAGACCGTGTTCACCTTCACCCGTGGACTGGCGCAGGACAGGGTGCAAGGTTGGGTTGCAGGAGGAAGAGGAACTGCTCCGCTAAGAGGAAGGACACGGGGCGGCCAGGACTGAGGGGGAACAGGAGCACGGTATTGGCATGAGCTGGGCATAGAGCTGGCAATCGGTGTGAAGCAGTGCTTCAGAAGCTCTTCCCTGTGCTCAGAGGGCAGTGCCCTGAAGGACGAGACCTTCTGGAAGCTCACTTTTGTGTGTCTTAAGGGTGTTATCCTGTCTCCATAGGAAGGCAGGAATAGTGCAATGAGCAATAACTGTTGCAGGGCCAGTGACTGAGACAGTGGAGCTGTGGCTGTGTGTGGAGAGCAGAGATGCCACCATCCTCCTCCTGCAAGTGGCCCCTCAGCTGCTGTGGGGGAGTGGGGGGCCTTGTGGCTGCCACGCCAGGCTCAGCTCAGCTTTGTCCTGGAGCTGGATATAGAATTGGACAGATCTTTCTGTTCCTGCTGAATCATGATTTATAAATTAAGCGCAGATGAAGCAATGCTGGGAGGCTGAGCCTTCCCCATTTTGGAAAGAGCCTCACAAATTATATAGGTTTTAGTTTAAATGAAAATTGCTGCAGGATAGCATTTGGTCACAAACTGTGGGGTTGGGTTCTGTCAGTGGCTGGAACTACCAACAGTAAATATACCAGAAAAATGGAGGTTTGCTTGAGAAAACATACTTAAAGCATTATGGACTGGCTTTGAAGGAGGAGGACTGTCAGAATAAATACTCCATGCGTGCTGTTTGTGGAGCCCCAAGGAATATTATTCTTATATAAATTATTCCTACTCTACAGGGAAAAACCATCGCTATTTTCCCTCTATTTTCTTAATTGCTGATGAGAGTGACTGTGTTAATCCAGAAGAACTGATGTTTTCAGGTCCTTTGAAAGCTTTCTGTCCTCTGCTGCGCAGCTCAGCCAGTGCGTGAGGGGATGCAGGGGATGAAAGTCCTGGCTCCATGCTGACCTTCCCCTGGGACCCGGCACCCTCTGCTGCATGTGGTCGGTGTTGCTCTGACACAGGCCAGTTCCCATCAGCTGGCACAGCTATGCTGCAGCTCTAGTTGTCCCCATAGGCATGCGGTCCTGCTCAGGAGTCCTGTCCAGGGTGGCAGAGCCCAGGCAAGGAGCAGGGTGGGTGGGTGGGTGGAAACTTCCAGCTCTTGTGCCCACGATTAGCACGTGCTGTTATCTCTAATTTTTTCCCTGATTTGCTCCGACACAGGTTAGCATTGCCACCCCAAAACAGAAGCCTAAAACTCCATTCTGCTTTGGTGAGTGAGTGGGGTCTTGGTGGGCTCTGTAGGGGGACACACTGCCACAGAAGGCTGCAGTGTGGGCGCCTGCCCCATGAATCCTTCCGGCTGCTGCCAACTCTCCTTGTCCTTCCCTTCTCTGGCAGTTATCAACGCTCTGTCCCAGCGCTATTTCTTGCAAGCCAGTGACCAAAAGGACCTGCAGGACTGGGTGGAGGCACTGAACAGGGCCAGTAAGATCACGGTGGGTTACTTAATGCTCTTCTCTATTGTTCCTTCCACCATCCCCAGGGATCCTTATGGTTGGGGTTTACTTGTGTATCTTCCTTCGCCCTCCCAGCCCAGCTGTGAGGCACAGCAGCTGTGCCCCAGGAAGGTCCTGTTGGAGCTGTCCACATCCCCTCCTGCTCCAGGCCCTCCTCCTCCTTTTGCTCCTGCTGGGTAGGATCTGGCCCAGCCAGCTCTTCACTGTGGCTGTCAAAGGGTGGCTTTCTTGTGCTTCAATAACTTATTTATTCAGTTTTTATTCTTCCTGGAATGCTGGATCTTGTGATGAGGCACAGCGAATGCCCTGCACTGTGGGGCACGGTGAGGCAGGCTGTGCCTGCATCCAGAGGGGTTCATCTGCCATCTCTTCTCATTTACTGGTATGTTCACAGAGCCGTGAACTAATGGTCAGTGACCCAGTACCTTGCAGAGGCTGTGCCGTGCAGCTGCCCGGCGCTCCCGGCAAGGAGGGATGTGCTGCGCTCCCTCCCTGTGCAGCGGGCTGGCAGCCCTGTCCGCGGGCTGGGGTGACGCTCAGCTGGCAGTGCCCGCACCGGGGGTCGGGGTTGGGAGCTCTGGGATGGCTTCTGCCTGGATGGGGGTCCGTGTGAAGGGCCTGGGGGCTTCTGCTGAACTGCGGTGAGCAGCGGGGCCAGAGCTTAACGTGGGCAGAGTTTTACTAGGTCATGCACTGAAACGTGTTGTTTATGGTATGTAAACTAAATGTAAGGAAAAATAATGTAAACAGTTTAAGACTGGGGCCTACCCATGAGCTTTTTCTTTAAAATCCCTGGAGTGCCATGTTGTAGTCTCTGTGGGGAAACTCATCTGCAAGACCAGACCTAGCCTGTATTTTTTTTTTTTCTCTGCAAATACTTTAAGTGTGACAACCTTTGCGCCTGCAACCACCAGACTGCTCTGGCTCGTGCCTTCTCTTTCTGGGTCCAGCTGATATTGGCCACAAGCTCCACCTCCAGAGCTGGGCAGAGCTGTAGCCAGAGCCTGCCTGGGCTCTTTGTCTGAGTGTACTGTCAGCAGTTTCCTTCGGGGTCGCTGCCTCTGGGCAGCCTGCAGGGCAGGGGGAGTCTGCCAGGCTGGCAGAGGTGGGAGCTGGGGTGGCAGGGGAACGAGATGCATCTTGTGCTTCTGCAAGAAACCGTGGTGATTTCCATACCCTGATTTTGGCCAGCCCTTCCTGACTCTGGCTGGCCGACCGGCTCATCCAGCCCTTCAGGGAGGAGTTGTCACAGGCTCGCTGGGAAACCCAGGGCTACTGAGATGTGGGTGATGCTGCCACTCTGCCCTGCTCTATGGGGAAGGCAAGGGAGTGGGTTGGTATTAAGGGAGTTGAAGTGCCGGCTTGGGAAGGGAAACTTGGAAACTCACCTTTCTGTCCAGAGCCAGGTGCCAGAGGGAAGGAGCTGGGAAGGGAAGGGGGAGGATGACAAGGGTGGGAGCCATGTTGCTGCTGCACAGCCTCTGCCCAGGGGTGCAGGGCCACTCACAGCAGGGACACAGCCAGCATCGGGGTCACGGCAGTGCCCGGCTGTTGCTGTGGCCACGCGGCTCAGCCTCCTTAGCCAGACCCACCTCCTCATTAAGCCTGGCTGTAAATGGAGCGGGGACAATTAAAGGAGCAAGTGTCCCACAAACTCACTGAGCTGCAGAGGCAAATCACAGGCGCCTGTGAAGGGATGCTTAATCACTGAGCACCTCTCATCTCTCCTCTGGGTGTCTCCTGCCACCCAGGGGGTTCCACACCCTCCCTACCTGGGGTGCTTGGCCAGGAGTTGTTTTTTAAAGGGATGTTGCTGCATTAGACAGAGGTGGGGTACCCAGTACAGCTGTGGGGCTGCCCAGCATGGTCACCCTGTGCCCCTCATCCCTTCCTTTCTCCCACAGGTGCCAAAGGGCAGCAGCGTCCCACTGGCCCCAGAAATCACGAAGCCTCCGGTGGTGCCCCAGGCCCAGGAGAGGAAGCCCCAGGTGGCTTACAAAACCGAGATCGTTGGAGGGGTAGTGGTCCACACACCCATCTCCATCAACCAGGTCAGCCGGTTTGCACTTCCATTTCTGGAAACTGTGTGCCTGCAAACCCTTCCCCCTGCAGGCATAAATGGCTGCTCTGAGCACCCCGAACTCTCTGCTTTGTCTCACTCTGAAGTGTGATGGGACAGGGGGTGTGAGGAGGAGGAGGTCATGAATCTGCTCGGCTTCCTGGCCATCACCATCCACATGCCCTGAGTGTAAATCCCCTCTTGAGGTACCCAGGGCAGAAGAACCCTGTGTCTGGTGCCTCCACCACAGCAGCCACAGGGACTGTCCTGGGGGTGGTGGCTGGCACTGCTTGCCATGTCTCTGCATCCCCTTCCCTGGCATGCAGCCGGGTGTGCACGTGGCCATCAGCGTCTCCCACCTTTGGGCACTTGTCCAGCTCTGGGTCTGACTTCAGCTGTTACCAGTGGCAGCACTAAAAATAGAGCAGAGAATTAGATCATTGCAGCAGATTCTGCTGGCAGATGCTTTTAACACTTCCCTGGCCACAGGGTTCAGCAGGATGCAGAGGTGTACGGAGGCTTGTGGGGTGCAGAGGGGTTTTTTGGAGGTGGTGCATCAGCTGCCAGAATATTTCCGTGCTCTTGCTGCTTCCCGCATGTGAAATGGCCATTCCCCTGCTGCAGCTTCCTGGGCGTGTCCGTGGTTTCCTGGCTGTGCCCCAGCCGGTGCTGCTCCGGGACTGCAGTGGGGAGTCCCATGCTCTGGCCGCACCCCTAGACCAGCCAGCAGCATCACCCCAGCTCCTGGGCATGTGACACTCCCGGTTGCAGGAGTGTCCTCACCTCTGGCTTTGGACACCACATCTGTAATGCCCGGCAGAGCTGGCACAGCCCCGGGCAAGGGGCGTGGGTGGCATCCCCATCCTGACCGTGCTGCAGCTGTGCTTCACTGCTCTCTAGAGGGGCTGGGCAGCACTTTGAGGCCAGAGGAAAAGCTGCTTGTCTGTCCTGGGGATGCCGAAGCAGCTCTGGAAGGTGCAGGACAGGCAGGCTGCCGGGTTAGCCAAACCAGCAGTACGCCGCTGCGGCGCTGTATAGGGCTGGCAGCGGCCAGGGCCGCCCCGCTGCCGTGGCAATGCTCAAACCTCAGCCAAGAGGGAGGAAGGGTTTGGAGGGATGGGGAAGAAGCTGAGTGCAGATGTTTTATCTCAGCCATCCTCTGTGCTGCTGGGGGGAAGGGAGAGCACTGCTGGGATGATGCTGGAAGCAGGACAGAGTCTGGCCCCTGGGGTGCACTGGGATGTGCTCAGGGGGGCCAGGGATGGGTGCTGGGCACATGGTCATGACCACAGCCCCTTTGTGCTCTCAGCACTGAGCACTGCACTTGGGGAGGTACAGCTTGAGGCCAGACGAGGCGCAGCTTCTCTTCCTGAACTCCAAACACCCAAGTATCTTTGGGAGAACTTGGCTCTGAAAATGAGAACCAGAGACTTTATGGCTTTTCTGAGCAGTTTATTCCCGTGGTATATTGCCTTCTCCTGTTAGAAAGGAATGCTTTCCAACTTGTGTTTGTCTAGTGGTTCTTGTTCTCATACCTTCAGTGGTGCAGTCGAGTCACCTCTTGGTGCATGACGAGCCAGGCAGATGAGCTGTATTAACTCCCCTGCTGCAGGGGATTATTTTCAGCCCTCAAATTGCTTTTCTGCAGCGTTTCTGATTTCTTGTTTATAACACATGGTTGCCAAAAAGGTGAATAGTACCAAGGCAGCAGCCTGGAAAGCTGCACACAATGAGAGAACATCAGCTCTGGACTCTGGCTCATTCCCCTGCCCATGTTCAGCACTGCCGTGAGCCCTTGGCTCACACACTTCACTCGGGGCTTGTGTCAGGTGGCTCTTCCCTGCAACTGGATGTCCTGCCTTCCAGCAGGGAATTGGCCTCCCTGCTCATGGTAACTCTGTTCTCTCTGGTGGCAGGACGGCAGGGAGGGCAGCGAGGTGGCTGCCCACCCTCTGCTGCGGCGCTCGCAGAGCTACATCCCCCCCTCGGCCGCCAAGCCGCCCGCCGGGCCCCCCCCGCTCAAGAGCGGCTTCTGCGTCAAACAGGGGAACGTGGTGAGTGCCGGGGAGGGGGCCGAGGCTGCTGCTCCCCCGCGGGCTGGGGGTGCTCGAGGGGTGCTCTGGATGCAGGACCTCGACAGAGAGTGGAAAAGCTGAGCACCGAGCAATTTCCTTCTCTTTTCCAGAGGAAGAGCTGGAAGCGGCGGTACTTCGTTCTGGATGAGTTTTCCATCAGTTACTACAAGTGTGAGCAGGTGAGCAGCTCCCCTGGGACCCCGAGCTGGGCTCTGGCACCGCTGCTGTGCTGGCACAGGGACCTCTGCAGGAGGCACATCCCAGCCCAGGGGCCAGCCCAGCCCATCACCATCTCCTCTCGCCTCTGCAGGACAAGGAGCCTTTGCGTTCGATTCTCTTGAAAGACATTTGCAAGACCCACGAGTGCCTGGTCAAGTCTGGGTAATGCTCCCACCCATGTTTCCCAGCCGTGGCCCCAGGCTGTGTCGGGCCAGAGCAGCCAGTGGGAGCTTGGGCTGCTCCAGCTGCTCGTGGGAAGTGGCTCTCGAGGTGTTTGCCTTAAACTAGCCCAGACGGCTGCAGCGTCTCGGGAACAAGTTATTGCAGCAAACTCTGATAAAATCAAAGTTACTTAAAGACTTGCAATGAAAAATAACCTAAGAAAACAAACCTCCTTAGCTAAAGTAAAAATATAATGTATTGATGTATCTCTGAACTGTTTATTCCTAGTAAGTAATAGCAAGCTGATATTTAAAACGAACTGGGAAGGCAGTGGATTATGGCGGGGGAGGGAAGGGGTTTGCCGGCTGATGGTAGAGCTGGGAGGTTTCTGGCTGAAGCTCTCAGAGGATCTGTACTCTTCTCAAAATCCCAATGAGATCCAATGTTTGCCTTCAATATGTTCCTCCCCAGCACACTCCAGAGATGAAGGTAAATACAGGTTTTTTTCTGTTCATGATGGCTACTGGGGTATGACTGTCTCTTTCTCACTGTTTCTAGTGACCTTCTGATGCGGGACAACCTCTTTGAAATCATAACGAGCTCCAGGACCTTCTACATCCAGGTGAGCAGCTGAGGCTGGGATACCTTTTGGGGGAGAAAGTTCAGCTCTCGAGAAATGGGCTGTTCCCCACAGCCCTTCACCAGCGAACATAGGCAGATGGGGCTGTAACACACGGGTGTGAAGGAGAACTGCGGGGGCATTGACTTCTCCTTTGAAATTATTTATAATAGAGGCTGTTTGTGAGAGCAGGAAAAGGCAGGGCTGAACCTTAGGAATGCCAGGACAGCTGGTGCCTCTGTGTGTCCGTCACAGGGCGGGAGGCAGAGCCTCACTGGCACTGGTGTGTTTGCAGGCAGACAGCCCTGAGGACATGCACAGCTGGATCCGGACAATCACAGGGGCAGTCCAGGCCCTGAAAACCCGCCCCAGGGTAGGTCATGTACTTTCTGTTTCATATTTAGTGTCAAATGGAGATTATGCCAATGTACAAGATATTTTTGTAGTGGATTGTCTGACCAGCTTCACTCTGCCCTGTCCTTGCAGGAGATGTCCTTTGTGAGATGCAGCTCCATGACCAGGCCCGGGGGCTCCTCGGCCCCCTCCCAGCTGCGGCCAACAGCGGAGGAGCGGAGAGCCTTGTGCAAGGCCCCCTCCACGTCCTCCTGGCAGCCCTGGACGCCGGTGCCGCAGGCAGAGGGGCAGCGGCCAGCCCTGGGGGAGCTGCCAGCCCCGCTCAGAGACTCGGTGTTCGTGCCGGCACTCACGGAGTGCGAGGGCAGAGCCTCGCCCAGCGTGCGCCTGCGGCACCGCTCGGAGCCGCAGCATCTCAAGGAGAAGCCGTTCACCTTTGACCTGGATGATGAAAGTATCCGGACCTCCGACGTCTGACCAGGCACCGAGCCATCCCCGGCTCCACATGCTGCCTGCCTGGCTGCCGGGGGTCCCTGTGGGGCGGTTTGGGGTATGTGAGGTGGTCCCTTCCCTGAATCACAGCCCTTCCCGGCGATGCAGGATCCATCTGGACCCACATCCTGGTGCCCTGCTCTGCAGGGAGCGGGGTCCCTGGCTGCTCCTGCCCAGCCTTGGCCCCAGTGCTTCCATGTCTTGGAAGGTGCTTCCGGGCACTGCTGGCACTCACTGTGCAGGGCAGGAGATGCTGGGGACCTGCATGTATGAGGGGACATCTTCTGCAACTGCATAATTTCCCCCACAGACCAGGTCTGGAGGAAGTGGCAGGAGCTCTTGGAGGCATGAGGGGGAGTGTGGCCTTTCTTGTGTTTGAAAAATGTTTCTCTTCCCTTTGATGCTGCTCAGACTCCCCCGGGCAGAGCTGGGAGACACCAGCCTGCAGCTGCCCACACAGGGGACTCACTGCAGCTTCTCCTTACGATGACTTACTCCCTCAGAGTTCAGCTCTTCCCACTGCCCACACAACGGTTTATCAGCAATCTGCTGGCTTTTAGTTACGTCTTTTTATCCCTATGGCTCCTGTTGAACCCCAGCTTGGGCAGGTGCTCAACCCCTCCAAAGGCTTTTTGGTACTTCCTGAGCATGAGGCAGGGCAGGCAGCTGGAGTGACGGTGGCTCCCAGGTGGGAGCATCCTCAGGTATGATGTCAGTTTTGCACTGCACACACCTGAGCACAAGTAGCCATGCCAGATGGTGAAGGGCTTTTAGCAAAAAGCACCGAATACTGAGCACCTGATGGAACTGGGCAGACTTGACCCACAGCCTGCCCGAGATGGAAACCAGCAGGAGTTTCTAGAGCAATATGAATCGTCATTTCCATAACCAAATGAGCTCCTGTAGGTGTGATAAATATTGTGTAGAAAATCCAGGTGTTCCCTTGGCAGAGAGATCGTCTGATGCTTTCACCCTGCAAGTGTGTGCAATCCTTGGGTGCCAAGCAAGAACTCAGCTTCCCTTTCACTTCCCTGGCCATGACACGTCCTCTGCTCTGCAAGCTCAGCCCAATATGTTCCCGAGGAGCAGAATATCTGGTTTGTCCCAGCCCTTTTGGGGCCTCCAGCTGTTTGACAGCTGTGCCTCAGCCTCAGCCTGAGGTCAAGCTCTGAGCCTTGATTAGCCCAACTGACCTTAACGCGATTCCAGTTGTACCTTCCTGCTTCAATCCCCTGTGGGACCAGTAGGGCTGCTTCGGGGTGGGCACAGTAGAGGTGCCTTCGTGCAGCTGAGGGAGGCAGGAATGGGGTCCCCCACGTTCAGGGGCAAGAGGGTCTCAAAGGGGATTGTGTGGAGGTGCTGGAGAACAGAGACCATGAAAATGAGTGGAAATCAATGCAAACGGTACAGGGTGAGTGTTAATATTATTTAATTGTAGCTACCTAGATCCTGCTGTTCCTTTTTCTGCTCCTTTTTGCTTTATTTGCACTAGAGTTTGAAACCTCTCATTTTTTTAGGCTGACTTGCTGTTTGGCTCCTAACACTGTTTCAAGAATGTTTTTGTAGTTCGGTAAGCCCATCCAGCAGAGTCACAGCATTCGGTAACAGCGCTCTGACCTCAGTTTTGGAGAGCAGGAAATGCAGAGGGATGATGATTCTTTTGTGCAAGGCCTTGGAACCACAGACTCCTGAGTATTCCTGGTGCTTGATAATTGCAGAGTTTCCTCAGGCCTGGGAAGGTAAAGCAGAGGCTTGTTGCACAATTAAGGTTAATTATCCAGGAGCAGAAACTACCAGTGGCTCCAGCACTATTGCAACATTCCTCTTGATCATTCCCACCCTCGCGCATCCCCAGGACAGCATAAAGGCTGAAGGTGAGGTTCAAACAATTGTGGAGCTCAGCTGTGCTCCAGAGACGTCCATAATGCAGGTGGTGTTGGGAGGGAGGGATTTCCCTCCCAATCCAAAGGACTGGGTGGATGCAGCCAGACCTTGATGGAACTTTGTAGTTATTTTAAAGCAAACTGGTTTCCCCTCAGCTCTGCGTTCACTCCTGGCTCAGGTGTGGGATGGACACATCCCCCCGGAGCTGCTCCCTCCTGAGGCGTGTGCTGTGGGGCTTTGGTGGGGGTGCTGCAGATTTGGGGCGCCTTGCAGAGGCAGAGGTGTGGGAGAGAGGGGTTTGCTATGTTCTAATGGACATTGCCACGTGGTTCCAGATGTTTCTGAAAATGCTGGCTGGGGATTTCAAGTGCTCTTAGGGCTGGGGCCCTTGCGTGGGCAATGCTCTGTGACTCCCGGGGTGGGGGCTACCTGCCTCCCACCCCTCACCTGTAAATGCTGGAATGCCCTTTCTCCCCTGTGTTTTTAAATAAAGAAGGAAATCCCAATTACTTGCCCAGGCTGTCCATTTGCACTGTGTATTTTGGGTAAGGGTTGCTGGGGAGGTTGAATGCTGTCCTCACCAGGGTGGGGGGACAGGGTGCAGGAGCTGGGGAGATCCCAGCACCACCTGGGATCTCCCATGCTCAAGATGCTGCTGCCTTGCACAAGGGAGGGGCTCTGGGCTGGGGTGGGGGCAAACAGTGCATGGTGAGGGCAGGGACATCACAACTCTGTCCTTCTGGACAAGGTCCCAGATGTTCCTTGGGGAGGAGGGAGCTGCTGGACCAAGGTCCTGCTGTGAGCTAGTAGTGCAGGGCTGGAGACAAAGGAGGTGTTAATGACAGTGGGCGTTTTCACATGGGATTATTTTTTTTCTTTCTGGGTTGCTGCAGAATTTTTTTCCCCTCCATGGACTCTTCAGCCCTGTTGTTCTGCTGAGGAATGGCATTTTCAGGACAAAGCTGTCCCCCACCCCCCAAGTCAAAGCTGCCAAACTCTGATCATTGGTGACCTCACTGGGATACAACATGCTTTCCCTAGAGAGGAGTTGGTGCAATAAGCCACAAACCAAAACCAGAATAGGCAGATTTCCCATCCAAACTGAGCATCGGGCAGCAGGGAGGCCAGAGTAGAAGTACCATAGGCACAAAGTGGCCAAAGGCACAGGGCTGGAGGGGCCTCAGCTTGAAGAGCTGTGTGAGACAGGGAGCGTGGGTTTGCTGTTTTATCTCAGTTGTGACTGGACATTTGCATACACAGATTTTGTGTCTGGCTCTGACTAGGACTTGTTGCAGCTTCCCTTTCCCATTTTATTCAGATTGGTAAGTCTTTAACCTGCAGCTGGTGGGGCTTCCTCTTTTGGCTGTGAGTTCTTGCACCCCTTGGGCGCTGCAGGTGCCCTGTGCTGGGGCTGGAGCCAGAGGGGTGCCTGACGCACAGACAGGAGCTGCCCCTTGGCAGCTCTTGCCCTTTCCCAGCTCTCTGACTGCTCCCAGAGGTTCCTGACAGCTCTGGGTAGAAATGAACCCTGTCATGAACGAGTGACAAGTGCCGCTTTAGAGAGATCTGAGTTCCTCGTCTGCAAGAATGGGGAAAGTAACCTTCTCTAGAGGGTGCAGGTTTTACCAAATCTGATTTCCCTGAAGGAGTGAACAGGGTGTTAGTAACACAGAATTAAGAGCTCACGGCTTTGCCACTGAGTCCCTGTAAAAGGGGTTACTCAGCCTGAAAGGCTCCGGCCTTGGGCCCCGGGTCCCCTGGCCTGGTGGCCCATGACCCCAAGGCAACCAGGGCTCAGGACTCTGGATTAATGGGCTGGCTGGGGGGGCTCAGGGGTAGACCATGACCCTGTGGCCTTCATCTCTGTGTGGCTGTGACTCTACCAATCCCCAAAGTATGTGGAGTCAGGTTCTTCCAGATTTTATTAATGTTTGTTTGACTCCTCTGTGTTTGCAAGGTCTGCTTTCTTAAACTGTCACTATTTCCAGTGGGAAGCCAGATTATTTTAAACAAGCAAAATATATCCTGAACAACTTTGTGTCCAAGATTGGTACAGAGTCATTATCAAGAGTAACTGCTCTGCACGCTGAGTTACAGTTCTCTAAGTCCGCCTTGTGCCAGGCAGAGCCTGGGCTGGTGCTCGGAGCGAGCAGAGGCATCCAGGGGCTGCAGCTGGGGCCAACCCTGCCCCTCCCTCAGTACACGGTGCACCAGTTGCTGCCATCGCTGGGCATCAGCCCACCGGTGATCAGCAGAATCAGATCCACAAACCACCAGATGCCCAGGCCCCCCAGAGTCAGCAACTTCCCCACGGCGGTGCCGGTGTGGCCCAGGCAGAACCGATCCACTCCGAAGCAGCCCAAGAAGAAGGAGTAGAGCAGAGTGGTGATGAAGTAGTGTCCCGTGTACCTGCGAGGGAAGATGCGGCGGGGTCAGGGAGTGTCAGCCTTCCCCTCCGGACAAGCCCTGCTCCTCCTGGGGGGGCGGAGGGGGGCTCCGTCCAGTGGGCGCGCGGGGGGACAGGGACTCTCCTACTTGACACAGGGCCGGCTGCCCCGCAGGAAGCTCCGCGGTTCGGCGCACTCGATGCCGTCCAGCGCTCGGCACTGCACTCGCGTGTGATCCACCTCGCCGTGGGCCTGTCCGCCGAACTGCGGCGGGGGCAGTGCTCAGCGCTCGGCGGGGCCCGGGGGGGCGCCGGCAGTGGGGCCGCCCTCCCGCCCCGCCCTCACCTTCACGCAGCCGTGGCCCAGCTCCTGCTGTGCCGTGGCGTTCCCGCCGTGGTCCACCGGCTCCTCGCACTCCACGAACTCATCGGGGCTGCGGGGAAGGAGCGGGTGGTGAGAGCGGCCGGGTGGCCGCGCTCACCGCTCCCCGCCCCGGCCCGGCGCTCACAGGTAGGTGCATAGGACGAGCGGCGCCCGCGGATCGCTGTAGGCCCAAGCGGCGGCGGGCGGCCCCGGCGGCAGCTCCCGGGGCTCGGTGTCGTTGCCCGGAAGGCCGCGGCCGTGCAGCAGCAGCAGGTTCCCGAGCAGGAGCGCGGCCTGCCCGCACAGCAGCGCGTACCCCACGGGCGGCGCCATGGCGGCAACGCCGCCCCTCTCGGGCCGCGCCGCCTGCAGCCAATGGGCGCCCGCCGCCGCGCCGCCGGGGGCGGGGAGGAGCTGCTCGCAGCCAGTCAGCGCGAAGACGGAAGAAGCTGCGGAAGAAGCAACGAAGGGCGTGGTGGCGGGAGTGCGCGCCAGGCGAGGAGACGATTGGCTGTCGGGGAGGGCTGGCGGCCAATGGGCGAAGGCGAGGGGCGGGGCGTTGGCGCAGCGCGCCAGCCCTTGGGCGTGCACCGCCCTTCGCTGCGCGCGGTGTTTGGGGTGCGCTCCACGGAGCGCTCCGGCTCAAACGGGGCCCAGCCGAGGCTCGAGGACCCCTCCCTCGGGTGGCGCCCACCTCGCTCACCCGAAGAGCGGACACCCTTAGCACCGGAGAAGGGCTCTCAGGGGTCTGTGTTCCCGGTAACGGGCAGCGGGGCGGCTCAGCGGACACATCAGCGATTCATTCCGTCTGGGCTGGCCATTGTGCTGCACGGCTCCCACGGGTGTCACCGCGCTTTGTGGGAATGGGAGGCAGCATACGTTCGGGAGCATTTGTGCTCTTTTCCATAGGAAATTGACTTCACTGAGCCATTCCCCGTGTCTGCTCTTTGTGTCGATTTAAGGGAGAATCGCTCCTACCTCAGCCATGGGAGGGACAAAATGTCTGTACTTGGATGTCAGGAAATCTCACTGCAATGCGTTTTCTCACTGTGCTTTATTCTAGTTACAAAGTCCGTGCTGGAGCCAGCGAGCAGCCCTAATCCAGTGCTCGGCTCTGAGGTCTCATTTGTGGCTTCAGACATTGCAGACCTCCAGGATTTATTGGTTAGTTTTACTTGGTTCTTCTCCCAGAGCACCTCCCATTGTGCCTGCTGACGTGGTGTCCCAAGTGTGCTCCCCCTGGCTGAGCAGATGAGCATGGATTTGATTTGAGCCGAACCATGTGCTCAGAAGCTGCCGCCGCTGCCCCAGCGGTCGCGTGTGTAGAGGCTTGAGGTGTGTTTACAAGGAGTTCCTTGTATCGCAGGACTGCAGAGTGGTGCTGAGTGACAGGAGAAGCCAAGGGAGATGGATGTGGCTCTTGTTTGAACCTGGCAATCTCATGCCCCTCAGGCAGGAACCACAGCATGATTCATGTTTGTGCATTATTTTTACAGTGCACAGAGGTGTCTGTATGTGATCTATGCTATTACCATAATCTGTAAGGAGCCTCCTGTATCTCAAGCACAGGGTGGTTTATTCCCTGACTCAAGAGCTGTGTGCAGCTTCTGTAGGGGATGGAGATGCATCACCTCAATGTTGTGTTTGTCTGGGCTCTTTTAGGCTGCATATTGTGCCACTTTGCCATTACTTGCTTGCAATGTGATGGATCTGTCACGTTTGTTCCTGATTTTTCTGGAGGATGATGCAGAGCTCCAAAGTTGCCCTGACAAGTTGTCCATAGGCCACTGGTGGAGCATGGCAATATGGCTTGTAGTTGTAGCAGAGGACCAAGCCTGTGACGCCTTCTCCTTCTGGGAAGTTTCTCATGCTCACCTGTACCTGTGGTATTGCTCGGCCAGGGGCTGATGTGATGTGTTCTCATGTGTTTCCAAAATATTATGAAAAGGGTCTTCCCCTAGAGAGTGGTGGGGCACTGAACAGGCTCCCGAGGGAAAGGTCACAGCCCCAAGGCTGCTAGAGCTCGAGGAGGGTTTGGACAACGCTTCCAGGGATGCACAGGGTGGGATCGTTGGGGTGTTTGTACAGGGCCCAGAGTCGGCCTTGATGATCCCTGTGCAGCCTTTCCAGCTCAGGATATTCTATGGTTCTGTGCTTCCAGCGTGCAGTGCAGGTTTTTTGGCAGGAACGGCCAGCAGAGCCGTGGTGGCCGCAGTCTGCGCTGACACCAGCTCCGTTTGCGGGCGTTTCCTTCGGGACCCCATCGCATTTGGTACCTGTTAGTTTTTAGCCCAAAAAAAAGCACTGGAAAGGTTGAGGCTCTTCCTGCCCCTGTCCAGGCGTGCCCGGGGCGGTGCCGCTGCCCGAGGTCCGTGGTGGGTGCCGGGGCCATGCCGGGCCCGGGGCGGGCGGGCGGCGG